>CM068745.1:84936348-85137469 GCA_035084275.1 Hydrolagus colliei | reverse complement strand
CCACCTACAGCCGTAAGCGCCCACCTACAGCCCTAACCACCCACCTACAGCCATAAGCGCCCACCCACTGCCCTACGCGCCCACCTACAGCCCTAAGCGCCCACCTACAGCCCTAAGCGCCCAACTACAGCATTGAGCGCCCAACTACAGCCCTAAGCGCCCACCTACAGCCCTAAGCGACCACCTAAAGCCCTAAGCGCCCACCCACAGCCCTAAGCGCCCACCCACTGCCCTACGCGCCCACCTACAGCACTAAGCGACCACCTACAGCCCTAAGTGCCCACCTACAGCCCTAAGCGCCCACCTACAGCCCTCAGTGCTCAACTACAGCCCTAAGCACCCATCTAAAGCCCTAAGCGCCCACCTACCGCACTGAGCGACCAGCCACTGCCATACGCGCCCACCTACAGCCCTAAGCGCATACCTCCAGCCCTAAGCGCCCATCTACAGCTTTAAGCGCCCACCTACAGCCCTAACGGCCCAAATACAGCCCTGAGCACACACCTACAGCCCTGAGCGCCCACCTACAGCCACAAGCGACCACCTACAGCCCTAGGCGCCCAACTACAGCCCTAAGCGCCTACCCACAGCCCTAAGCGCCCACCCACTGCCCTACGCGCCCACGTACATCGCTAAGCGACAACCTACAGGCCTAAGCGCCCATCTACAGCCCTAAGCGTCCACCTACAGCCCTAAGCGCCCACCTACAGCCCTAAGCGCCCACCTACAGCCCTAAGCGCCCAACTACAGCCCTAAGCACCCATCTACAGCCCTAAGCGCCCACCTAAAGCACTGAGCGCACACCTACAGCCCTAAACGCCCATCTCCAGCCCTAAGCGACCAGCCACTGCCATAGGCGCCCACCTACAGCCCTAAGCGCCCACCTACAGCCCTAAGCGCCCATCTACAGCCGTAGGCGCCCACCTACAGCCCTAACGGCCCACCTACAGCCCTGAGCGCACAACTACAGGCCTAAGCGCACACCTACAGCCCTAAGCGCCCACCTACAGCCATAAGCGCCCACCTACAGCCCTAGGCGCCCAACTACAGCCCTAAGCGCTCATCTACAGCCCTCAGCGCCCACCTACAGCACTGAGCGCCCACCTGCAGCAATGAGCGGCCACCTACAGCCCTAAGCGCCCATCTACAGCCATAAAGGCCCACCTACAGCCCTAAGCGCCCACCTACACGCCTAACCGACAACCTACAGCCCTAAGCGCCCACCTACAGCCCTAACGGCCCACCTACAGCCCAAAACGCCCACCTACAGCCCTAAACGCCCACCTACAGCCCTAAACGCCCACCTACAGCCCTAAGCGACCACCTACAGCCCTAACGGCCCACCTACAGGCCTAAGCGCCCACCCACTGCCCTACGAGCCCACCTACAGCCCTAAGCGCCCACCCACTGCCCTACGAGCCCACGTACAGCCCTAAGCGACCACCTACAGCCCTAAGCGCCCACCTACAGCCCTAACCACCCACCTACAGCCCTAAGCGCCCACCTACAGCACTAAGCGCCCAACTACAGCCCTAAGCACCCATCTACAGCCCTAAGCGCCCACCTAAAGCACTGAGTGCACACCTACAGCCCTAAACGCCCATCTACAGCCCTAAGTGACCAGCCACTTCCATACGCGCCCACCTACAGCCCTAAGCGCCCAACTACAGCCCTAAGCGCCCACCTACAGCCCTAACGGCCCACCTACAGCCCTGAGCGCACACCTACAGCCCTAAGCGCCCACCTACTGCCCTACGCGCCCACTTACTGCCTTGAGCGCCCACCTACAGCCCTCAGCGCACACCTACAGCCATAAGCGCCCACCTACAGCCCTAGGCGCCCAACCACGGCCCTAAGCGCCCACCTACAGCCCTAAGCGCCCACCCACTGCCCTACGAGCCCACGTACAGCCCTAAGCGACCACCTACAGGCCTAAGCACCCATCTACAGCCCTAAGCGCCCACCTACAGCCCTAAGCGCCCAACTACAGCCCTAAGCGCCCACCTAAAGCACTGAGCGCATACCTACAGCCCAAAACGCCCATCTACAGCCCTAAGCGACCAGCCACTGCCATACGCGCCCACCTACAGCCCTAAGCGCATACCTACAGCCCTAAGCGCCCATCTATAGCCGTAAGCGCCCACCTACAGCCCTGAGCGCACACCTACAGCCCTAAGCGCCCACCTACAGCCCTAAGCGCCCACCTACATCCCTAGGCGACCAACTACAGCCCTAAGCGCCCACCTACAGCCCTAAGCGCCCATCTACAGCCCTATGCGCCCACCTACAGCACTGAGCGCCCGCCTACAGCAATGAGCGGCCACCTACAGCCCTAAGCGCCCACCCACTGCCCTACGCGCCCATCTACAGCCCTAAGCGCCCATCTACAGCCATAAAGGCCCACCTACAGCCCTAAGCGCCCACCTACACGCCTAACCGACAACCTACAGCCCTAAGCGCCCACCTACAGCCCTAACGGCCCACCTACAGCCCTAAACGCCCACCTACAGCCCTAAACGCCCACCTACAGCCCTAAACGCCCACCTACAGCCCTAAGCGACCACCTACAGCCCTAACGGCCCACCTACAGCCCTAAGCGCCCACCTACAGCCCTAAGCGCCCACCTACAGCCCTAAGCGCCCATCTACAGCCCGAAGCGCCCACCTACAGCCATAATCGCCCACATACAGCCCAAAGCGCCCACCTACAGCCCTAGGCGCCCAAACACAGCCCTAAGCGCCCATCTACAGCCCGAAGCGCCCAAGTACAGTCCTAAGCGCCCACCTACAGCCCTAAGCGCCCACCCACTGCCCTACGAGCCCACGTACAGCCCTAAGCGACCACCTACAGGCCTAAGCGCCCATCTACAGCCCTAAGCGCCCACCTACAGCCCTAAGCGCCCAACTACAGCTCTAAGCACCCACCTACAGCCCTAAGCGCCCACCTAAAGCACTAAGCGCATACCTACAGCCCAAAACGCCCATCTACAGCCCTAAGCGACCAGCCACTGCCATACGCGCCCACCTACAGCCCTAAGCGCCCACCTACAGCCCTAAGCGCCCATCTACAGCCGTAAGCGCCCACCTACAGCCCTAAGCGCCCACCTACAGCCCTAACGGCCGACCTACAGCCCTTAGCGCCCACCTACAGCCATAAGCGCCCACATACAGCCCTAAGCGCCCACCTACATCCCTAGGCGCCCACCTAAAGCACTGAGCGCCCACCTACAGCAATGAGCGGCCACCTACAGCCCTAAGCGCCCACCTACAACCCTAAGCGCCCACCCACTGCCCTACGCGCCCACCTACAGCCCTAAGCGCCCATCTACAGCCATAAAGGCCCACCTACAGCCCTAAACGCCCACCTACAGCCCTAAACGCCCACCTACATCCCTGAGCGCCCACCTACAGCCCTCAGCTCACACATACAGCCCTAAACGCCCACCTACAGCCCTAAACGCCCACCTACAGCCCTGAGCGCACACCTACAGCCCTAAGCGCCGAGCTACAGCCCTAGGCGCCCAACTACAGCCCTAAGTGTCCACCTACAGCCCTAAGCGTCCACCTACAGCCCTCAGCGCCCACCGACAGCACTGGGCGCCCACCTACAGCCCTCAGCGCCCACCGACAGCACTGGGCGCCCACCTACAACACTAAGCGCACTCCTACAGACCTGATCGCCCACCTACAACACTAAGCGCACACCTACAGCCCTGCGCGCCCACCTACAGGTTTGAGCGCCCACCTACAGCCCGATGCGCCCACCTGCAGCCCTACAGGCCCACCTGCAGCCCTGAGTGCCCACCTACAGCCCTGAGCTCCCACATACAGCCCTAAGCGCACACCTACTGCCTTTAGCGCCCAGCTACAGCCCTCAGCCCTCACCTACAGCACTAAGCGCCCACCGACAGCACTGAGCGCCCACCTACAGCCCTACGCGCACTCCTACAGACCTGAGCGCCCATCTGCAGCACTCAGCGCACACCTACAGCCCTAAGCGTCCACCTACAGCCCTAAGCGCCCACCTACAGCCCTAAGCGTCCACCTACAGCCCTAAGCGCCCACCTACAGCACTAAGCGCCCATCTACAGCCCTCAGCGCCCACCTACAGCACTAAGCGCACTCCTACAGACCTGAGCGCCCATCTACAGCCCTAATCGACCACCTAAAGCCCTAAGCGCCCACCTACAGCCCTAAGCGCCCACCTACTGCCCTAAGCGCCCACCTGCTGCCTTGAGCGCCCACCTACAGCGCTCAGTGCACACCTACAGCCATAAGCGCCCACCTACAGCCCTCAGCGCCCACCTACAGCCCTAAGCGCCCATCTACAGCCCTATGCGCCCACCTACAGCCCTAAGCGTCCACCTACAGCGCTAAGCGCCCACCTACAGCCCTAAGCGCCCACCGACAGCACTAAGCGCACTCCTACAGACCTGAGCGCCCACCTACAGCCCTCGGCGCCTACCTACAGCCCTAACGGCCCACCTACAGCCCTAAACGCCCACCTACAGCGCTACAGGCCCACCTACAGCCCTGAGCTCCCACATACAGCCCTCAGCGCCCACCTACAGCCCTGAGCGCACACCGACACCCTTAAGCGTCCACCTACAGCCCTAAGCGCCCACCTACTGCCCTAAGCGCCCACCTACACGTCTGAGCGCACTCGTACAGCCCTAGGCGCCCAACTACAGCCCGAAGCGCCCACCTACAGCCCTAAGCGCCCACCTACAGCCCTCAGCGCCCACCTACAGCCCTAAGCGCCCATCTACAGCCCTATGCGCCCACCTACAGCCCTAAGCGTCCACCTACAGCGCTAAGCGCCCACCTACAGCCCTAAGCGCCCACCGACAGCACTAAGCGCACTCCTACAGACCTGAGCGCCCACCTACAGCACTGAGCGCCCGCCTACAGACCTGAGCGCCCACCTACAGCCCAAAGCGCCCACCTACAGCCCTAGGCGCCCAACTACAGCCCGAATCGCCCACCTACAGCACTGAGCGCCCAACTACAGCACTGAGCACCCACCTACAGCCCTAAGCGACCACCTAAAGCCCTAAGCGCCCACCCACAGCCCTAACGGCCCACCTACAGCCCTGAGCGCCCAACTACAGCCCTAAGCGCCCACCCACAGCCCTAAGCGCCCATCTACAGCCCTAAGCGCCCACCTACAGCACTGAGCGCCCACCTACAGCACTGAGCACACACCTACAGCACTGAGCGCCCACCTACAGCCCTAAGCGCCCACCTACAGCCCTACGTGCCCATCTACAGCCATAAGCGCCCACCTACAGCCCTAAGCGCCCACCCACTGCCCTACGCGCCCACCTACAGCCCTAAGCGCCCATCTACAGCCATAAGGGCCCACCTACAGCCCTAAGCGCCCACCTAAAGCCCTAAGCGTCCACCTACAGCCCTAAGCGCCCACCTACATCCCTAACGGACCACCTACAGCCCTAATCGCCCACCTACAGCCCTAAACGCCCACCTACAGCCCTGAGCGCCCACCTATAGCCCTAAGCGCCCACCTACAGCCCTAAGCGCCCACCTACTGCCTTGAGCGCACACCTACAGTCCTCAGCACACATCTACAGCCATAAGCGCCCACATACAGCCCAAAGCGCCCACCTACAGCCCTAAGCGCCCAACCACAGCCCTAAGCGCCCAACTACAGCCCTAAGCACCCATCTACAGCCCAAAGCGCCCACCTGAAGCACTGAGCGCACACCTACAGCCCTAAACGCCCATCTACAGCCCTAAGCGACCAGCCACTGCCATACGCGCCCACCTACAGCCCTAAGCGCCCACCTACAGCCCTATGCGCCCATCTACAGCCGTAAGCGCCCACCTACAGCCCTAAGCGCCCACCTACAGCCCTAACGGCCCAACTACAGCCCTGAGCGCACACCTACAGCCATAAGCGCCCAAATACAACCCTAAGCGCCCACCTACAGCACTGAGCGCCCACCTACAGCAATGAGCGGCCACCTACAGCCCTAAGCGCCCACCTACAGCCCTAAGCGCCCATCTACAGCCATAAGCGCCCACCTACAGCCCTCAGCGCCCACCTACAGCCCTAAGCGCCCATCTACAGCCCTATGCGCCCACCTACAGCCCTAAGCGTCCACCTACAGCGCTAAGCGCCCACCTACAGCCCTAAGCGCCCACCGACAGCACTAAGCGCACTCCTACAGACCTGAGCGCCCACCTACAGCACTGAGCGCCCGCCTACAGACCTGAGCGCCCACCTACAGCCCAAAGCGCCCACCTACAGCCCTAGGCGCCCAACTACAGCCCGAATCGCCCACCTACAGCACTGAGCGCCCAACTACAGCACTGAGCACCCACCTACAGCCCTAAGCGACCACCTAAAGCCCTAAGCGCCCACCCACAGCCCTAACGGCCCACCTACAGCCCTGAGCGCCCAACTACAGCCCTAAGCGCCCACCCACAGCCCTAAGCGCCCATCTACAGCCCTAAGCGCCCACCTACAGCACTGAGCGCCCACCTACAGCACTGAGCGCACACCTACAGCACTGAGCGCCCACCTACAGCCCTAAGCGCCCACCTACAGCCCTACGTGCCCATCTACAGCCCTAAGCGCCCATCTACAGCCATAAGGGCCCACCTACAGCCCTAAGCGCCCACCTAAAGCCCTAAGCGTCCACCTACAGCCCTAAGCGCCCACCTACATCCCTAACGGACCACCTACAGCCCTAATCGCCCACCTACAGCCCTAAACGCCCACCTACAGCCCTGAGCGCCCACCTATAGCCCTAAGCGCCCACCTACAGCCCTAAGCGCCCACCTACTGCCTTGAGCGACCACGTACAGTCCTCAGCGCACATCTACAGCCATAAGCGCCCACATACAGCCCAAAGCGCCCACCTACAGCCCTAAGCGCCCAACCACAGCCCTAAGCGCCCAACTACAGCCCTAAGCACACATCTACAGCCCAAAGCGCCCACCTAAAGCACTGAGCGCACACCTACAGCCCTAAACGCCCATCTACAGCCCTAAGCGACCAGCCACTGCCATACGCGCCCACCTACAGCCCTAAGCGCCCACCTACAGCCCTATGCGCCCATCTACAGCCGTAAGCGCCCACCTACAGCCCTAAGCGCCCACCTACAGCCCTAACGGCCCACCTACAGCCCTGAGCGCACACCTACAGCCATAAGCGCCCAAATACAACCCTAAGCGCCCACCTACAGCACTGAGCGCCCACCTACAGCAATGAGCGGCCACCTACAGCCCTAAGCGCCCACCTACAGCCCTAAGCGCCCATCTACAGCCATAAGCGCGCACCTACAGCCCTAAGCGCCCACCCACTGCCCTACGCGCCCATCTACAGCCCTAAGCGCCCACCTACACGCCTAAGCGCACACCTACAGCCCTAAACGCCCACCTACAGCCCTGAGCGCCCACCTACAGCCCTCAGCTCACACTTACAGCCCTAAGCGACCACCTACAGCCCTAACAGCCCACCTACAGCCCTAACAGCCCACCCAAAGCCCTGAGCGCACACCTACAGCCCTAAGCGCCCAGCAACAGCCCTAACGGCCCACCTACAGCCCTAACGGCCCACCTACAGCCCTGAGCGCACACCTACAGCCCTGAGCGCACACCTACAGCCCTAAGCGCCCACCGACAGCACTGAGCGCCCACCTACAGCACTAAGCGGACTCCTACAGACCTGAGCGCCCATCTACAGCCCTAATCGACCACCTACTGCCTTGAGCGCCCACCTACAGCCCTGAGCTCCCACATACAGCCCTAAGCGCACACCTACTGCCTTGAGCGCCCAGCTACTGCCCTCAGCGCCCACCTACAGCCCTGAGCGCCCACGGACAGCCTTGAGCGCCCACCTACAGCGCTCAGCGCACACCTACAGCCATAAGCGCCCACATACAGCCCTAGGCGCCCAACTACAGCCCTACGCGCCCACCTATAGCCCTCAGCGCCCACCTACAGCCCTAAGCGCCCATCTACAGCCCTATGCGCCCACCTACAGCCCTAAGCGTCCACCTACAGCCCTAACGGCCCACCTACAGCCCTAACGGCCCACCCACAGACCTGAGCGCCCACCTACAGCCCTCGGCGCCCACCTACAGCCCTAACGGCCCACCTACAGCCCTAACGGCCCACCTACAGCCCTAAACGCCCACCTACAGTCCTAAACGCCCGCCTACAGCCCTAAATGCCCACCTACAGCCCTAAGCGACCACCTACAGCCCTAACGGCCCACCCACAGCCCTGAGCGCACACCTACAGCCCTAAGCGCCGACCTACAGCATTGAGCGCCCACCTACAGCAATGAGCGGCCACCTACAGCCATAAGCGCCCACCTACAGCCCTAAGCACCCACCCACTACCCTACGCGCCCATCTACAGCCCTAAGCGCCCATCTACAGCCATAAAGGCCCACCTACAGCCCTAACGGCCCATCTACAGCCCTGAGCGCACACCTACAGCCCTAAGCGCCCACCTACAGCCATAAGCGCCCACCTACAGCCCTAGGTGCCCAACTACAGCCCTAAGCGCCCACCCACTACCCTACGCACCCATCTACAGCCCTAAGCGCCCATCTACAGCCATAAAGGCCCACCTACAGCCCTAAGCGCCCACCTACAGCCCTAAGCGCCCATCTACAGCCCGAAGCGCCCACCTACAGCACTGAGCGCCCAACTACAGCCCTAAGCGCCCACCTACAGCCCTAGGTGCCCAACTACAGCCCTAAGCGCCCACCTACAGCCCTAAGCGCCCATCTACAGCCCTAAGCGCCCACCCGCTACCCTACGCACCCATCTACAGCCCTAAGCGCCCATCTACAGCCATAAAGGCCCACCTACAGCCCTAAGCGCCCACCTACACGCCTAAGCGCCCACCTACAGCCCTAAGCGCCCACCGACAGCCCAAAGCGCCCAACTACAGCCCTAAGCGCCCACCTACAGCCCTACGCGCCCACCTACAGCTTTGAGTGCCCACCTACAGCCCTTAGCGCCCACCTACAGCCCTGAGCTCCCACATACAGCCCTAAGCGCACATCTACTGCCTTGAGCGCCCAGCTACAGCCCTCAGCCCTCACCTACAGCCCTAAGCGCCCACCTACACCCTAAGCGCCCACCTACAGCCCTAACCGCCCACCTACAGCCCTAGGCGCCCACCTACAGCCCTCAGCGCCCACCTAAAGCCCTAAGCGCCCACCTACAGCCCTAAGCGCCCACCTACTGCCCTAAGCGCCCATCTACAGCCCTAAGCGCCCACCTGCTGCCTTGAGCGCCCACCTACAGCGCTCAGTGCACACCAACAGCCCTAACCGCCCACCTACAGCCCTAGGCGCCCACCCATAGCCCTCAGCGCCCACCTACAGCCCTAAGCGCCCACCTACAGCCCTCAGCGCCCACCTACAGCCCTAAGCGCCCATCTACAGCCCTATGCGCCCACCTACAGCCCTAAGCGTCCACCTACAGCCCTAAGCGCCCACCTACAGCCCTAAGCGCCCACCGACAGCACTAAGCGCACTCCTACAGACCTGAGCGCCCACCTACAGCCCTCGGCGCCTACCTACAGCCCTAACGGCCCACCTACAGCCCTAAACGCCCACCTACAGCCCTACAGGCCCACCTACAGCCCTGAGCTCCCACATACAGCCCTCAGCGCCCACCTACAGCCCTGAGCGCACACCGACAGCCTTAAGCGTCCAACTACAGCCCTAAGCGCCCACCTACTGCCCTAATCGCCCACCTACACGTCTGAGCGCCCTCGTACAGCCCTAGGCGCCCAACTACAGCCCGAAGCGTCCACCTATAGCCCTCAGCGCCACCGACAGCACTGAGCGCTCACCTACAGCCCTAAGCGCCCACCTACAGCCCTAACCGCCCACCTACAGCCCTAGGCGCCCACCTACAGCCCTCAGCGCCCACCTAAAGCCCTAAGCGCCCACCTACAGCCCTAAGCGCCCACCTACTGCCCTAAGCGCCCATCTACATCCGTCAGCGCCCACCTAAAGCCCTAAGCGCCCACCTGCTGCCTTGAGCGCCCACCTACAGCGCTCAGTGCACACCAACAGCCCTAACCGCCCACCTACAGCCCTAGGCGCCCACCTATAGCCCTCAGCGCCCACCTACAGCCCTAAGCGCCCACCTACAGCCCTCAGCGCCCACCTACAGCCCTAAGCGCCCATCTACAGCCCTATGCGCCCACCTACAGCCCTAAGCGTCCACCTACAGCCCTAAGCGCCCACCTACAGCCCTAAGCGCCCACCGACAGCACTAAGCGCACTCCTACAGACCTGAGCGCCCACCTACAGCCCTCGGCGCCTACCTACAGCCCTAACGGCCCACCTACAGCCCTAAACGCCCACCTACAGCCCTACAGGCCCACCTACAGCCCTGAGCTCCCACATACAGCCCTCAGCGCCCACCTACAGCCCTGAGCGCACACCGACAGCCTTAAGCGTCCAACTACAGCCCTAAGCGCCCACCTACTGCCCTAATCGCCCACCTACACGTCTGAGCGCCCTCGTACAGCCCTAGGCGCCCAACTACAGCCCGAAGCGTCCACCTATAGCCCTCAGCGCCACCGACAGCACTGAGCGCTCACCTACAGCCCTCAGCGCCACCGACAGCACTGAGCGCCCACCTACAGCCCTATGCGCCCACGAACAGCAGTGAGCACCCACCTGCAGCCCTAAGCCTCCACCTACAGCCTTAAGCGTCCAACTGCAGCACTCAGCGCCCACCTACAGCCCTAAGCGCCCACCGACAGCACTGAGCGCCCACCGACAGCCCTACGCGCACTCCTACAGACCTGAGCGCCCATCTACAGCACTAAGCGAACACCTACCGCCCTAAGCGCCCACCTACAGCCCTAGGCACCCAACTACAGCCCTAAGCGCCCACCTAAAGCACTGAGCGCCCACCTACAGCCCTAAGCGCCCACCTAAAGCACTGAGCGCCCACCTAAAGCCCTACGCGCCCACCTACAGCCCTAAGCCTCCACCTACAGCCCTAAGCATCCACCTACAGCCCTCAGCGCCCACCTACAGCCCTAAGCGCCCACCGACAGCACTGAGCGCCCACCTACAGCACTAACCGTACTCCTACAGACCTGAGCGCCCATCTACAGCCCTAAGCGCCCACCTACTGCCCTGAGCGCCCACCTACTGCCCTGAGCGCCCACCTACTGCCTTGAGCGCCCACCTACAGCCATAAGCGCCCACCTACAGCCCTAAGCGCCCATCTACAGCCCGAAGCGCCCACCTACAGCACTGAGCGCCCAACTACAGCCCTAAGCGCCCACCTACAGACCTACGCGCCCACCTACAGGTTTGAGCGCCCACCTACAGCCCGAAGCGCCCACCTGCAGCCCTACAGGCCCACCTGCAGCCCTGAGTGCCCACCTACAGCCCTGAGCTCCCACATACAGCCCTAAGCGCCCACCGACAGCCCTGAGCGCTCACCTACAGCCCTACGCGCACTCCTACAGACCTGTGCGCCCAACTACTGCCCTAAGCGCCCACCTGCTGCCTTGAGCGCCCACCTACTGCGCTCATCGCCCACCGACAGCCATAAGCGCCCATCTACAGCCCTAAGCGCCCACCTACAGCCCTAAGCGACCACCTAAAGCCCTAAGCGCCCACCCACAGCCCTAAGCGCCCACCCACTGCCCTATGCGCCCACCTACAGCACTAAGCGACCACCTACAGCCCTAAGCGCTCAACTACAGGCCTAAGCGCCCACCCACAGCCCTAAGCGCCCACCTACAGCACTGAGCGCACACCTACAGCCCTAAGCGCCCATCTACAGCCCTAAGCGACCAGCCACTGCCATACGCGCCCACCTACAGCCCTAAGCGCCCACCTACAGCTTTAAGCGCCCACCTACAGCCCTAAGCGCCCACTTACAGCCCGAAGCGCACATCTACAGCCCTAACGGCCCACCTACAGCCCTGAGGGCCCACATACAGCCCTAAGCGACCACCTACAGCCCTAGGCGCCCAACTACAGCCCGAAGCGCCCACCCACAGCCCTAAGCGCCCATCTACAGCCCTAAGCGCCCACCTACAGCACTGAGCGCCCACCTACAGCCCTAAGCGCCCACCAACAGCCCTAAGCGCCCACCCACTGCCCTACGCGCCCACCTACAGCCCTACGCGCCCATCTACAGCCATAAGCGCCCACCTACAGCACTAAGCGCCCACCCACTGCCCTACGCGCCCATCTGCAGCCCTAAGCGCCCACCTACCACACTAAGCGCCCACCTACAGCCCTCAGCGCCCACCTAGAGGCCATGAACTCACATCTGCATCCCTGAGCGCACACCTACAGCCATAAGCGCCCACCCACTGCCCTACGCGCCCACCTACAGCCCTAAGCGCCCATCTACAGCCCTAAGCGCCCACCTACAGCACTGAGCGCCCACTCACTGCCCTACTCGCCCACCTACAGACCTACTCGCCCACCTACAACCCTAAGCGCCCATCTACAGCCATAAGCGCCCACCTACAGCCATAAGCGCCCACCCACTGCCCTACGCGCCCACCTACAGCCCTAAGCGCCCATCTACAGCCCTAAGCGCCCACCTACAGCACTGAGCGCCCACCCACTGCCCTACTCGCCCACCTACAGACCTACTCGCCCACCTACAACCCTAAGCGCCCATCTACAGCCATAAGCGCCCACCTACAGCCCTAAGCGCCCACCTACAGCCCTAAACGCCCACCTACAGCCCTATGCGCCCGCCTGCAGCCCTGGGCGCCCAAATACAGCACTAAGCGCCCACCTACATCCCTAGGCGCCCAACTACAGCCCTAAGCGCCCACCTACAGCCCTAAGCGCCCACCTACAGCCCTAAGCGCCCACCTACAGCCCTAAGCGCCCATCTACAGCCCGAAGCGCCCAACTACAGCATTGAGCGCCCAACTACAGCCCTAAGCGCCCACCTACAGCCCTAAGCGACCACCTAAAGCCCTAAGCGCCCACCCACAGCCCTAAGCGCCCACGCACTGCCCTACGCGCCCACCTACAGCACTAAGCGACCACCTACAGCCCTAAGTGCCCATCTACAGCCCGAAGCGCCCACCTACAGCACTAAGCGCCCACCTACAGCCCTCAGTGCTCAACTACAGCCCTAAGCACCCATCTAAAGCCCTAAGCGCCCACCTACAGCACTGAGCGACCAGCCACTGCCATACGCGCCCACCTACAGCACTAAGCGCATACCTCCAGCCCTAAGCGCCCATCTACAGCTTTAAGCGCCCACCTACAGCCGTAAGGGCCCACCTACAGCCCTGAGCGCCCACCTACAGCCACAAGCGCCCACATACAGCCCTAAGCACCCACCTACAGCCCTAGGCGCCCAACTACAGCCCTAAGCGCCCACCAACAGCCCTAAGCGCCCACCCACTGCCCTACGCGCCCACCTACAGCCCTACGCGCCCATCTACAGCCATAAGGGCCCACCTACAGCCCTAAGCGCCCACCTACAGCCCTAAGCGCCTACCTACAGCCCTAAGCGCCCACCTACATCCCTAACGGCCCACCTACAGCCCTAATCGCCCACCTACAGCCCTAAACGCCCACCTACAGCCCTGAGCGCCCACCTATAGCCCTAAGCGACCACCTAAAGACCTAAGCGACCATCTACTGCCCTAAGCGCACACCTACAGCCATAAGCGCCCACATACAGCCCAAAGCGCCCACCTGCAGCCCTGAGCGCACACCCACTGCCCTACGCGCCCACGTACATCCCTAAGCGACAACCTACAGGCCTAAGCGCCCACCTACAGCCCTAAGCGCCCACCTACAGCCCTAAGCGCCCACCTACAGCCCTAAGCGCCCACCTACAGCCCTAAGCGCCCACCTACAGCCCTAAGCGCCCACCTAAAGCACTGAGCGCACACCTACAGCCCTAAACGCCCATCTACAGCCCTAAGCGACCAGCCACTGCCATAGGCGCCCACCTACAGCCCTGAGCGCACAACTACAGGCCTAAGCGCACACCTACAGCCCTAAGCGCCCACCTACAGCCATAAGCACCCACATACAGCCCTAAGTGCCCACCTACAGCCCTAGGCGCCCAACTACAGCCCTAAGCGCCCACCTACAGCCCTAAGCGCCCATCTACAGCCCTAAGCGCCCACCTACAGCACTGAGCGCCCACCTGCAGCAATGAGCGGCCACCTACAGCCCTAAGCGCCCACCTACAGCCCTAAGCGCCCACCCACTGCCCTATGCGCCCACCTACAGCCCTAAGCGCCCATCTACATCCATAAACGCCCACCTACAGCCCTAAGCGCCCAACCACTGCCCTACGCGCCCATCTACAGCCCTAAGCGCGCATCTACAGCCATAAAGGCCCACCTACAGCCGTAAGCGCCCACCTACACGCCTAAGCGACCACCTACAGCCCTAACAGACCACCTACAGCCCAAACGGCCCACCTACAGCCCGAAGCGCCCACCTACAGCCCTCAGCGCACACCTAGAGCAATAAGCGCCCACATACAGCCCAAAGCGCCCACCTACAGCCCTAGGCGCCCAACCACAGCCCTAAGCGCCCATCTACAGCCCGAAGCGCCCACCCACTGCCCTACGAGCCCACGTACAGCCCTAAGCGACCACCTACAGCCCTAAGCGCCCACCTACAGCCCTAACCACCCACCTACAGCCCTAAGCGCCCACCTACAGCCCTAAGCGCCCAACTACAGCCCTAAGCACCCATCTACAGCCCTAAGCGCCCACCTAAAGCACTGAGTGCACACCTACAGCCCTAAACGCCCATCTACAGCCCTAAGTGACCAGCCACTTCCATAAGCGCCCACCTACAGCCCTAAGCGCCCACCTACAGCCCTAAGCGCCCACCTACAGCCGTAAGCGCCCACCTACAGCCATAAGCGCCCACCCACTGCCCTACGCGCCCACCTACAGCCCTACGCGCCCACCTACAGCCCTAAGCGCCCATCTACAGCCCTAAGCGCCCAACTACAGCACTGAGCGCCCACCCACTGCCCTACTCGCCCACCTACAGACCTACTCGCCCACCTACAACCCTAAGCGCCCATCTACAGCCATAAGCGCCCACCTACAGCCATAAGCGCCCACCTACAGCCCTAAACGCCCACCTACAGCCCTAAGCGCCCGCCTGCAGCCCTGGGCGCCCAAATACAGCCCTAAGCGCCCACCTACAGCCCTAAGCGCCCAACTACAGCATTGAGCGCCCAACTACAGCCCTAAGCGCCCACCTACAGCCCTAAGCGACCACCTAAAGCCCTAAGGGCCCACCCACAGCCCTAAGCGCCCACCCACTGCCCTACGCGCCCACCTACAGCACTAAGCGACCACCTACAGCCCTAAGTGCCCACCTACAGCCCTAAGCGCCCACCTACAGCCCTCAGTGCTCAACTACAGCCCTAAGCACCCATCTGAAGCCCTAAGCGCCCACCTACAGCACTGAGCGACCAGCCACTGCCATACGCGCCCACCTACAGCCCTAAGCGCATACCTCCAGCCCTAAGCGCCCATCTACAGCTTTAAGCGCCCACCTACAGCCCTAACGGCCCAACTACAGCCCTGAGCACACACCTACAGCCCTGAGCGCCCACCTACAGCCACAAGCGCCCACATACAGCCCTAAGCGACCACCTACAGCCCTAGGCGCCCAACTACAGCCCTAAGCGCCCACCCACAGCCCTAAGCGCACACCTACAGCCATAAGCGCCCACATACAGCCCAAAGTGCCCACCTACAGCCCTAGGCGCCCAACCACAGCCATAAGCGCCCACCCACTGCCCTACGCGCCCACGTACATCCCTAAGCGACAACCTACAGGCCTAAGCGCCCATCTACAGCCCTAAGCGCCCACCTACAGCCCTAAGCGCCCACCTACAGCCCTAAGCGCCCACCTACAGCCCTAAGCGCCCAACTACAGCCCTAAGCACCCATCTACAGCCCTAAGCGCCCACCTAAAGCACTGAGCGCACAACTACAGCCCTAAACGCCCATCTACAGCCCTAAGCGACCAGCCACTGCCATAGGCGCCCACCTACAGCCCTAAGCGCCCATCTACAGCCGTAGGCGCCCACCTACAGCCCTAACGGCCCACCTACAGCCCTGAGCGCACAACTACAGGCCTAAGCGCACACCTACAGCCCTAAGCGCCCACCTACAGCCATAAGCACCCACATACAGCCCTAAGTGCCCACCTACAGCCCTAGGCGCCCAACTACAGCCCTAAGCGCCCATCTACAGCCCTAAGCGCCCACCTACAGCACTGAGCGCCCACCTGCAGCAATGAGCGGCCACCTACAGCCCTAAGCGCCCACCTACAGCCCTAAGCGCCCACCCACTGCCCTATGCGCCCACCTACAGCCCTAAGCGCCCATCTACATCCATAAACGCCCACCTACAGCCCTAAGCGCCCACCCACTGCCCTACGCGCCCACCTACAGCCCTAAGCGCGCATCTACAGCCATAAAGGCCCACCTACAGCCCTAAGCGCCCACCTACACGCCTAAGCGACCACCTACAGCCCTAACAGCCCACCTACAGCCCTAAGCGCACACCTACAGCCCTAAGTGCCCAGCTACAGCCCTAGGCGCCCAACTACAGCCCTAAGCGCCCATCTACAGCCCGAAGCGCCCACCCACTGCCCTACGAGCCCACCTGCAGCCCTAAGCGCCCACCCACTGCCCTACGAGCCCACGTACAGCCCTAAGCGCCCACCCACTGCCCTACGAGCCCACGTACAGCCCTAAGCGCCCAACTACAGCCCTAAGCACCCATCTACAGCCCTAAGCGCCCACCTAAAGCACTGAGTGCACACCTACAGCCCTAAACGCCCATCTACAGCCCTAAGTGACCAGCCACTTCCATACGCGCCCACCTACAGCGCTAAGCGCCCACCTACAGCCCTAAGCGCCCACCTACAGCCCTAACGGCCCACCTACAGCCCTAACGGCCCACCTACAGCCGTAAGCGCCCACCTACAGCCGTAAGCGCCCACCTACAGCCCTAGGCGCCCAAATACAGCACTAAGCGCCCACCTACAGCCCTAAGCGCCCATCTACAGCCCGAAGCGCCCAACTACAGCATTGAGCGCCCAACTACAGCCCTAAGCGCCCACCTACAGCCCTAAGCGACCACCTAAAGCCCTAAGCGCCCACCCACAGCCCTAAGCGCCCACCCACTGCCCTACGCGCCCACGTACAGCACTAAGCGACCACCTACAGCCCTAAGTGCCCATCTACAGCCCGAAGCGCCCACCTACAGCACTAAGCGCCCACCTACAGCCCTCAGTGCTCAACTACAGCCCTAAGCACCCATCTAAAGCCCTAAGCGCCCACCTACAGCACTGAGCGACCAGCCACTGCCATACGCGCCCACCTACAGCCCTAAGCGCATACCTCCAGCCCTAAGCGCCCATCTACAGCTTTAAGCGCCCACCTACAGCCCTAACGGCCCAACTACAGCCCTGAGCACACACCTACAGCCCTGAGCGCCCACCTACAGCCACAAGCGCCCACATACAGCCCTAAGCGACCACCTACAGCCCTAGGAGCCCAACTACAGCCCTAAGCGCCCACCCACAGCCCTAAGCGCCCACCCACAGCCCTAAGCGCCCACCAACAGACCTAAGCGCCCACCCACTGCCCTAAGCGCCCACCTACAGCCCTAAGCGCCTACCTACAGCCCTAAGCGCCCACCTACATCCCTAACGGCCCACCTACAGCCCTAATCGCCCACCTACAGCCCTAAACGCCCACCTACAGCCCTGAGCGCCCACCTATAGCCCTAAGCGACCAACTAAAGACCTAAGCGACCATCTACTGCCCTAAGCGCACACCTACAGCCATAAGCGCCCACATACAGCCCAAAGCGCCCACCTACAGCCCTAGGCGCCCAACCACAGCCATAAGCGCCCATCTACAGCCCGAAGCGCCCACCCACTGCCCTACGCGCCCACGTACATCCCTAAGCGACAACCTACAGCCCTAAGCGCCCACCTGCAGCCCTAAGCGCCCACCCACTGCCCTACGCGCCCACGTACATCCCTAAGCGACAACCTACAGCCCTAAGCGCCCACCTACAGCCCTAAGCGCCCACCTACAGCCCTAAGCGCCCACCTACAGCCCTAAGCGCCCACCTACAGCCCTAAGCGCCCAACTACAGCCCTAAGCACCCATCTACAGCCCTAAGCGCCCACCTAAAGCACTGAGCGCACACCTACAGCCCTAAACGCCCATCTACAGCCCTAAGCGACCAGCCACTGCCATAGGCGCCCACCTACAACCCTAAGCGCCCACCTACAGCCCTAAGCGCCCACCTACAGCCCTGAGCGCACAACTACAGGCCTAAGCGCACACCTACAGCCCTAACGGCCCACCTACAGCCCTGAGCGCACAACTACAGGCCTAAGCGCACACCTACAGCCCTAAGCGCCCACCTACAGCCATAAGCACCCACATACAGCCCTAAGTGCCCACCTACAGCCCTAGGCGCCCAACTACAGCCCTAAGCGCCCACCTACAGCCCTAAGCGCCCATCTACAGCCCTAAGCGCCCACCTACAGCACTGAGCGCCCACCTACAGCAATGAGCGGCCACCTACAGCCCTAAGCGCCCACCTACAGCCCTAAGCGCCCATCCACTGCCCTATGCGCCCACCTACAGCCCTAAGCGCCCACCCACTGCCCTATGCGCCCACCTACAGCCCTAAGCGCGCATCTACAGCCATAAAGGCCCACCTACAGCCCTAAGCGCCCACCTACACGCCTAAGCGACCACCTACAGCCCTAACAGCCCACCTACAGCCCTAACGGCCCACCTACAGCCCTAAGCGCCCAGCTACAGCCCTAGGCGCCCAACTACAGCCCTAAGCGCCCATCTACAGCCCGAAGCGCCCACCTACAGCCCTCAGCGCACACCTTGAGCAATAAGCGCCCACATACAGCCCAAAGCGCCCACCTACAGCCCTAGGCGCCCAACCACAGCCCTAAGCGCCCATCTACAGCCCGAAGCGCCCACCTACAGCACTGAGCGCACACCTACAGCCCAAAACGCCCATCTACAGCCCTAAGCGACCAGCCACTGCCATACGCGCCCACCTACAGCCCTAAACGCCCACCTACAGCCCTAAACGCCCACCTACAGCCCTGAGCGCACATCTACAGCCCTAAGCGCCGAGCTACAGCCCTAGGCGCCCAACTACAGCCCAAAGCGCCCACCTAAAGCACTGAGCGCCCACCTACAGCCCTAAGCGCCCACCTACAGCCCTATGCGCCCACCTACAGCCCTAAGTGTCCACCTACAGCCCTCAGCGCCCACCGACAGCACTGGGCGCCCACCTACAACACTAAGCGCACTCCTACAGACCTGATCGCCCACCTACAACACTAAGCGCACTCCTACAGCCCTGCGCGCCCACCTACAGGTTTGAGCGCCCACCTACAGCCCGATGCGCCCACCTGCAGCGCTACAGGCCCACCTGCAGCCCTGAGTGCCCACCTACAGCCCTGAGCTCCCACATACAGCCCTAAGCGCACACCTACTGCCTTGAGCGCCCAGCTACAGCCCTCAGCCCTCACCTACAGCCCTAAGCGCCCACCGACAGCACTGAGCGCCCACCTACAGCCCTACGCGCACTCCTACAGACCTGAGCGCCCATCTGCAGCACTCAGCGCACACCTACAGCCCTAACCGCCCACCTACAGCCCTAACCGCCCACCTACAGCCCTAGGCGCCCACCTATAGCCCTCAGCGCCCACCTACAGCCCTAAGCGCCCACCTACAGCCCTCAGCGCCCACCGACAGCACTAAGCGCACTCCTACAGACCTGAGCGCCCACCTACAGCCCTCGGCGCCTACCTACAGCCCTAACGGCCCACCTACAGCCCTAAACGCCCACCTACAGCCCTACAGGCCCACCTACAGCCCTGAGCTCCCACATACAGCCCTCAGCGCCCACCTACAGCCCTGAGCGCACACCGACAGCCTTAAGCGTCCACCTACAGCCCTAAGCGCCCACCTACTGCCCTAATCGCCCACCTATACGTCTGAGCGCCCTCGTACAGCCCTAGGCGCCCAACTACAGCCCGAAGCGCCCACCTACAGCCCTAAGCGCCCACCTACAGCCCTCAGCGCCCACCTACAGCCCTAAGCGCCCATCTACAGCCCTATGCGCCCACCTACAGCCCTAAGCGTCCACCTACAGCGCTAAGCGCCCACCTACAGCCCTAAGCGCCCACCGACAGCACTAAGCGCACTCCTACAGACCTGAGCGCCCACCTACAGCACTGAGCGCCCGCCTACAGACCTGAGCGCCCACCTACAGCCCAAAGCGCCCACCTACAGCCCTAGGCGCCCAACCACAGCCCTAAGCGCCGATCTACAGCCCGAAGCGCCCACCCACTGCCCTACGAGCCCACCTACAGCCCTAAGCGCCCACCCACTGCCCTACGAGCCCACGTACAGCCCTAAGCGACCACCTACAGCCCTAAGCGCCCACCTACAGCCCTAACCACCCACCTACAGCCCTAAGCGCCCACCTACAGCACTAAGCGCCCAACTACAGCCCTAAGCACCCATCTACAGCCCTAAGCGCCCACCTAAAGCACTGAGTGCACACCTACAGCCCTAAACGCCCATCTACAGCCCTAAGTGACCAGCCACTTCCATACGCGCCCACCTACAGCCCTAAGCGCCCACCTACAGCCCTAAGCGCCCACCTACAGCCCTAACGGCCCACCTACAGCCCTGAGCGCACACCTACAGCCCTAAGCGCCCACCTACTGCCCTACGCGCCCACTTACTGCCTTGAGCGCCCACCTACAGCCCTCAGCGCACACCTACAGCCATAAGCGCCCAAATACAGCCCAAAGCGCCCACCTACAGCCCTAGGCGCCCAACCACGGCCCTAAGCGCTCACCTACAGCCCTAAGCGCCCACCCACTGCCCTACGAGCCCACGTACAGCCCTAAGCGACCACCTACAGGCCTAAGCACCCATCTACAGCCCTAAGCGCCCACCTACAGCCCTAAGCGCCCAACTACAGCCCTAAGCGCCCACCTAAAGCACTGAGCGCATACCTACAGCCCAAAACGCCCATCTACAGCCCTAAGCGACCAGCCACTGCCATACGCGCCCACCTACAGCCCTAAGCGCATACCTACAGCCCTAAGCGCCCATCTACAGCCGTAAGCGCCCACCTACAGCCCTGAGCGCACACCTACAGCCCTAAGCGCCCACCTACAGCCATAAGCGCCCACATACAGCCCTAAGCGCCCACCTACATCCCTAGGCGACCAACTACAGCCCTAAGCGCCCACCTACAGCCCAAAGCGCCCATCTACAGCCCTATGCGCCCAACTACAGCACTGAGCGCCCGCCTACAGCAATGAGCGGCCACCTACAGCCCTAAGCGCCCACCCACTGCCCTACGCGCCCATCTACAGCCCTAAGCGCCCATCTACAGCCATAAAGGTCCACCTACAGCCCTAAACGCCCATCTACAGCCCTAAGTGACCAGCCACTTCCATACGCGCCCACCTACAGCCCTAAGCGCCCACCTACAGCCCTAAGCGCCCACCTACAGCCCTAACGGCCCACCTACAGCCCTGAGCGCACACCTACAGCCCTAACGGCCCACCTACAGCCCTAAGCGCCCACCTACAGCCCTAAGCGCCCACCTACAGCCCTAAGCGCCCACCTACAGCCCTAAGCGCCCATCTACAGCCCGAAGCGCCCACCTACAGCCATAATCGCCCACATACAGCCCAAAGCGCCCACCTACAGCCCTAGGCGCCCAAACACAGCCCTAAGCGCCCATCTACAGCCCGAAGCGCCCAAGTACAGTCCTAAGCGCCCACCTACAGCCCTAAGCGCCCACCCACTGCCCTACGAGCCCACGTACAGCCCTAAGCGACCACCTACAGGCCTAAGCGCCCATCTACAGCCCTAAGCGCCCACCTACAGCCCTAAGCGCCCAACTACAGCTCTAAGCGCCCACCTACTGCCCTAATCGCCCACCTATACGTCTGAGCGCCCTCGTACAGCCCTAGGCGCCCAACTACAGCCCGAAGCGCCCACCTACAGCCCTAAGCGCCCACCTACAGCCCTCAGCGCCCACCTACAGCCCTAAGCGCCCACCTACAGCCCTAAGCGCCCACCTACAGCCCTAAGCGCCCATCTACAGCCGTAAGCGCCCACCTACAGCCCTAAGCGCCCACCTACAGCCCTAACGGCCGACCTACAGCCCTTAGCGCCCACCTACAGCCATAAGCGCCCACATACAGCCCTAAGCGCCCACCTACATCCCTAGGCGCCCACCTACAGCACTGAGCGCCCACCTACAGCAATGAGCGGCCACCTACAGCCCTAAGCGCCCACCTACAACCCTAAGCGCCCACCCACTGCCCTACGCGCCCACCTACAGCCCTAAGCGCCCATCTACAGCCATAAAGGCCCACCTACAGCCCTAAACGCCCACCTACAGCCCTAAACGCCCACCTACAGCCCTGAGCGCCCACCTACAGCCCTCAGCTCACACATACAGCCCTAAACGCCCACCTACAGCCCTAAACGCCCACCTACAGCCCTGAGCGCACACCTACAGCCCTAAGCGCCGAGCTACAGCCCTAGGCGCCCAACTACAGCCCAAAGCGCCCACCTAAAGCACTGAGCGCCCACCTACAGCCCTAAGCGCCCACCTACAGCCCTAAGCGCCCACCTACAGCCCTAAGCGCCCATCTACAGCCTTAAGCGCCCACCTGCAGCCCTAAGCGACCGCCTACAGCCCTGAGTGCCCACCTACAGCCCTGAATGCCAACTAAAGCCCTGAACGCCAACTAAAGCCCTAACCGCCCACCTACACCTCTGAGCGCCCTCGTACAGCCCTGAGCGCCCAACTACAGCCCTAAGCGCCCAACTACAGCCCTAGTCGCCCACCTGCAGGCGTGAGCACCCACCTACAGCCCTAAGCGCCCACCTTCAGCCCTGAGCGCACACCTACAAACCTAAGCGCGCACCTACAGCCCTAAGCGACCACCTACAGCCCTAAGCGACCACCTAAAGCACTGAGCGCCCACCCGCAGCCCTAAGCGCACACCTACAGCTCTATGCGCCCACCTACAGGACTAATCGCCCACCTACAGCCCTGAGCGCCCTCCTACATCCCTAAGTGCGCACCTAAAGCACTAGACGCCCACCTACAGCCCTAAGCGCCCACTGTACAGCACTCAGCGCCCACCTACAGCCGTAAGCGCCCACCGACAGCCCTGAGCGCCCACCTAAAGCCCTAACCGCCCACCTACAGCCCGAAGCGCCCACCTCCAGCCCTAAGCGCCAACCTACAGCCCTAAGCGCCCACCTACAGCCCTAAGCGGCCACCTAAAGTACAAGGCGCCCACCTACAGCCCTAAGCGCCCACCTACAGCCCTGAGCGCCCACCTACAGCCCTAAGCGCCCACCGACAGCACTGAGCGCCCACCTACAGCACTAAGCGCACTCCTACAGATCTGAGCGCCCATCTACAGCCCTAATCAACCACCTACAGCCCTAAGCGCACACCTACTGCCCTAAGCGCCCACCTACTGCCCTGAGCGCCCACCTACTGCCATGAGCGCCCATCTACAGCCCTATGCGCCCACCTACAGCCCTCAGCGCCCACCGACAGCACTGAGCGCCCACCTACAGCACTAAGCGCACTCCTACAGATCTGAGCGCCCATCTACAGCCCTAATCAACCACCTACAGCCCTAAGCGCACACCTACTGCCCTAAGCGCCCACCTACTGCCCTGAGCGCCCACCTACTGCCCTGAGCGCCCACCTACAGCCCTCAGCGCACACCTACAGCCATAAGCGCCCATCTACAGCCCGAATCGCCCACCTACAGCACTGAGCGCACAACTACAGCCCTAAGCGCCCACCTACAGCCCTAAGCGACCACCTAAAGCCCTAAGCGCCCACCCACAGCCCTAAGCGCCCACCCACTGCCCTATGCGCCCACCTACAGCACTAAGCGACCACCTACAGCCCTAAGCGCCCATCTACAGCCCGAAGCGCCCACCTACAACCCTAAGCGCCCACCTACAGCCCTAAGCGCTCAACTACAGCCCTAAGCGCCCACCCACAGCCCTAAGCGCCCACCTACAGCACTGAGCGCACACCTACAGCCCTAAGCGCCCATCTACAGCCCTAAGCGACCAGCCACTGCCATACGCGCCCACCTACAGCCCTAAGCGCATACCTACAGCCCTAAGCGCCCATCTACAGCTTTAAGCGCCCACCTACAGCCCTAAGCGCCCACTTACAGCCCGAAGCGCACATCTACAGCCCTAACGGCCCACCTACAGCCCTGAGGGCCCACATACAGCCCTAAGCGACCACCTACAGCCCTAGGCGCCCAACTACAGCCCGAAGCGCCCACCCACAGCCCTAAGCGCCCATCTACAGCCCTAAGCGCCCACCTACAGCACTGAGCGCCCACCTACAGCCCTGAGCGACCACCTACAGCACTGAGCGCCCACCTACAGCCCTAAGCGCCCACCTACAGCCATAACCGCCCACCCACTGCCCTACGCGCCCACCTACAGCCCTACGCGCCCACCTACAGCCCTAAGCGCCCATCTACAGCCCTAAGCGCCCACCTACAGCACTGAGCGCCCACTCACTGCCCTACTCGCCCACCTACAGACCTACTCGCCCACCTACAACCCTAAGCGCCCATCTACAGCCATAAGCGCCCACCTACAGCCATAAGCGCCCACCCACTGCCCTACGCGCCCACCTACAGCCCTAAGCGCCCATCTACAGCCCTAAGCGCCCACCTACAGCACTGAGCGCCCACCCACTGCCCTACTCGCCCACCTACAGACCTACTCGCCCACCTACAACCCTAAGCGCCCATCTACAGCCATAAGCGCCCACCTACAGCCCTAAGCGCCCACCTACAGCCCTAAACGCCCACCTACAGCCCTAAGCGCCCGCCTGCAGCCCTGGGCGCCCAAATACAGCACTAAGCGCCCACCTACAGCCCTGAGCGCCCACCTACAGCCACAAGCGCCCACATACAGCCCTAAGCGACCACCTACAGCCCTAGGCGCCCAACTACAGCCCTAAGCGCCCACCAACAGCCCTAAGCGCCCACCCACTGCCCTACGCGCCCACCTACAGCCCTACGCGCCCATCTACAGCCATAAGGGCCCACCTACAGCCCTAAGCGCCCACCTACAGCCCTAAGCGCCTACCTACAGCCCTAAGCGCCCACCTACATCCCTAACGGCCCACCTACAGCCCTAATCGCCCACCTACAGCCCTAAACGCCCACCTACAGCCCTGAGCGCCCACCTATAGCCCTAAGCGACCACCTAAAGACCTAAGCGACCATCTACTGCCCTAAGCGCACACCTACAGCCATAAGCGCCCACATACAGCCCAAAGCGCCCACCTGCAGCCCTGAGCGCCCACCCACTGCCCTACGCGCCCACGTACATCCCTAAGCGACAACCTACAGGCCTAAGCGCCCACCTACAGCCCTAAGCGCCCACCTACAGCCCTAAGCGCCCACCTACAGCCCTAAGCGCCCACCTACAGCCCTAAGCGCCCACCTACAGCCCAAAGCGCCCACCGAAAGCACTGAGCGCACACCTACAGCCCTAAACGCCCATCTACAGCCCTAAGCGACCAGCCACTGCCATAGGCGCCCACCTACAGCCCTAAGCGCCCATCTACAGCCGTAGGCGCCCACCTACAGCCCTAACGGCCCACCTACAGCCCTGAGCGCACAACTACAGGCCTAAGCGCACACCTACAGCCCTAAGCGCCCACCTACAACCATAAGCACCCACATACAGCCCTAAGTGCCCACCTACAGCCCTAGGCGCCCAACTACAGCCCTAAGCGCCCACCTACAGCCCTAAGCGCCCATCTACAGCCCTAAGCGCCCACCTACAGCACTGAGCGCCCACCTGCAGCAATGAGCGGCCACCTACAGCCCTAAGCGCCCACCTACAGCCCTAAGCGCCCACCCACTGCCCTATGCGCCCACCTACAGCCCTAAGCGCCCATCTACATCCATAAACGCCCACCTACAGCCCTAAGCGCCCACCCACTGCCCTACGCGCCCATCTACAGCCCTAAGCGCGCATCTACAGCCATAAAGGCCCACCTACAGCCCTAAGCGCCCACCTACACGCCTAAGCGACCACCTACAGCCCTAACAGCCCACCTACAGCCCTAACGGCCCACCTACAGCCCGAAGCGCCCACCTACAGCCCTCAGCGCACACCTAGAGCAATAAGCGCCCACATACAGCCCAAAGCGCCCACCTACAGCCCTAGGCGCCCAACCACAGCCCTAAGCGCCCATCTACAGCCAGAAGCGCCCACCCACTGCCCTACGAGCCCACCTACAGCCCTAAGCGCCCACCCACTGCCCTACGAGCCCACGTACAGCCCTAAGCGACCACCTACAGCCCTAAGCGCCCACCTACAGCCCTTACCACCCACCTACAGCCCTAAGCGCCCACCTACAGCACTAAGCGCCCAACTACAGCCCTAAGCACCCATCTACAGCCCTAAGCGCCCACCTAAAGCACTGAGTGCACACCTACAGCCCTAAACGCCCATCTACAGCCCTAAGTGACCAGCCACTTCCATACGCGCCCACCTACAGCCCTAAGCGCCCACCTACAGCCCTAAGCGCCCACCTACAGCCGTAAGCGCCCACCTACAGCCATAAGCGCCCACCCACTGCCCTACGCGCCCACCTACAGCCCTACGCGCCCACCTACAGCCCTAAGCACCCATCTACAGCCCTAAGCGCCCACCTACAGCACTGAGCGCCCACCCACTGCCCTACTCGCCCACCTACAGACCTACTCGCCCACCTACAACCCTAAGCGCCCATCTACAGCCATAAGCGCCCACCTACAGCCCTAAGCGCCCACCTACAGCCCTAAACGCCCACCTACAGCCCTAAGCGCCCGCCTGCAGCCCTGGGCGCCCAAATACAGCCCTAAGCGCCCACCTACAGCCCTAAGCGCCCAACTACAGCATTGAGCGCCCAACTACAGCCCTAAGCGCCCACCTACAGCCCTAAGCGACCACCTAAAGCCCTAAGCGCCCACCCACAGCCCTAAGCGCCCACCCACTGCCCTACGCGCCCACCTACAGCACTAAGCGACCACCTACAGCCCTAAGTGCCCATCTACAGCCCTAAGCGCCCACCTACAGCCCTCAGTGCTCAACTACAGCCCTAAGCACCCATCTAAAGCCCTAAGCGCCCACCTACAGCACTGAGCGACCAGCCACTGCCATACGCGCCCACCTACAGCCCTAAGCGCATACCTCCAGCCCTAAGCGCCCATCTACAGCTTTAAGCGCCCACCACAGCCCTAACGGCCCAACTAAATGAGTTGAACAAGTTGGGGGCGGTGTTGGTTGGTTTTGGTGCCCTGAGCGCCCAAGCTACAGCCACAAGCGCCCACATACAGCCCTAAGCGACCACCTACAGCCCTAGGCGCCCTACTACAGCCCTAAGCGCCCACCCACAGCCCTAAGCGCACACCTACAGCCATAAGCGCCCACATACAGCCCAAAGTGCCCACCTACAGCCCTAGGCGCCCAACCACAGCCATAAGCGCCCACCCACTGCCCTACGCGCCCACGTACATCCCTAAGCGACAACCTACAGGCCTAAGCGCCCATCTACAGCCCTAAGCGCCCACCTACAGCCCTAAGCGCCCACCTACAGCCCTAAGCGCCCACCTACAGCCCTAAGCGCCCAACTACAGCCCTAAGCACCCATCTACAGCCCTAAGCGCCCACCTAAAGCACTGAGCGCACACCTACAGCCCTAAACGCCCATCTACAGCCCTAAGCGACCAGCCACTGCCATAGGCGCCCACCTACAGCCCTAAGCGCCCACCTACAGCCCTAAGCGCCCATCTACAGCCGTAGGCGCCCACCTACAGCCCTAACGGCCCACCTACAGCCCTGAGCGCACAACTACAGGCCTAAGCGCACACCTACAGCCCTAAGCGCCCACCTACAGCCATAAGCACCCACATACAGCCCTAAGTGCCCACCTACAGCCCTAGGCGCCCAACTACAGCCCTAAGCGCTCATCTACAGCCCTAAGCGCCCACCTACAGCACTGAGCGCCCACCTGCAGCAATGAGCGGCCACCTACAGCCCTAAGCGCCCACCTACAGCCCTAAGCGCCCACCCACTGCCCTATGCGCCCACCTACAGCCCTAAGCGCCCATCTACATCCATAAACGCCCACCTACAGCCCTAAGCGCCCACCCACTGCCCTACGCGCCCACCTACAGCCCTAAGCGCGCATCTACAGCCATAAAGGCCCTCCTACAGCCCTAAGCGCCCACCTACACGCCTAAGCGACCACCTACAGCCCTAACAGCCCACCTACAGCCCTAAGCGCACACCTACAGCCCTAAGTGCCCAGCTACAGCCCTAGGCGCCCAACTACAGCCCTAAGCGCCCATCTACAGCCCGAAGCGCCCACCCACTGCCCTACGAGCCCACCTACAGCCCTAAGCGCCCACCCACTGCCCTACGAGCCCACGTACAGCCCTAAGCGACCACCTACAGCCCTAAGCGCCCACCTACAGCCCTAACCACCCACCTACAGCCCTAAGCGCCCACCTACAGCCCTAAGCGCCCATCTACAGCCGTAGGCGCCCACCTACAGCCCTAACGGCCCACCTACAGCCCTGAGCGCACAACTACAGGCCTAAGCACCCACATACAGCCCTAAGCGCCCACCTACAGCCATAAGCACCCACATACAGCCCTAAGTGCCCACCTACAGCCCTAGGCGCCCAACTACAGCCCTAAGCGCCCACCTACAGCCCTAACCACCCACCTACAGCCCTAAGCGCCCACCTACAGCACTAAGCGCCCAACTACAGCCCTAAGCACCCATCTACAGCCCTAAGCGCCCACCTAAAGCACTGAGTGCACACCTACAGCCCTAAACGCCCACCTACAGCCCTAAGTGACCAGCCACTGCCCTACGCGCCCACCTACAGCACTAAGCGACCACCTACAGCCCTAAGTGCCCATCTACAGCCCGAAGCGCCCACCTACAGCACTAAGCGCCCACCTACAGCCCTCAGTGCTCAACTACAGCCCTAAGCACCCATCTAAAGCCCTAAGCGCCCACCTACAGCACTGAGCGACCAGCCACTGCCATACGCGCCCACCTACAGCCCTAACCGCATACCTCCAGCCCTAAGCGCCCATCTACAGCTTTAAGCGCCCACCTACAGCCCTAAGGGCCCACCTACAGCCCTAACGGCCCAACTACAGCCCTGAGCACACACCTACAGCCCTGAGCGCCCACCTACAGCCACAAGCGCCCACATACAGCCCTAAGCGACCACCTACAGCCCTAGGCGCCCAACTACAGCCCTAAGCGCCCACCCACAGCCCTAAGCGCCCACCCACAGCCCTAAGCGCCCACCAACAGACCTAAGCGCCCACCCACTGCCCTACGCGCCCACCTACAGCCCTACGCGCCCATCTACAGCCATAAGGGCCCACCTACAGCCCTAAGCGCCCACCTACAGCCCTAAGCGCCTACCTACAGCCCTAAGCGCCCACCTACATCCCTAACGGCCCACCTACAGCCCTAATCGCCCACCTACAGCCCTAAACGCCCACCTACAGCCCTGAGCGCCCACCTATAGCCCTAAGCGACCAACTAAAGACCTAAGCGACCATCTACTGCCCTAAGCGCACACCTACAGCCCGAAGCGCCCACCTATAGCCCTAAGCGCCCACCTGCAGCCCTGAGCGCCCACCCACTGCCCTACGCGCCCACGTACATCCCTAAGCGACAACCTACAGCCCTAAGCGCCCACCTACAGCCCTAAGCGCCCACCTACAGCCCTAAGCGCCCACCTACAGCCCTAAGCGCCCACCTACAGCCCTAAGCGCCCAACTACAGCCCTAAGCACCCATCTACAGCCCTAAGCGCCCACCTAAAGCACTGAGCGCACACCTACAGCCCTAAACGCCCATCTACAGCCCTAAGCGACCAGCCACTGCCATAGGCGCCCACCTACAACCCTAAGCGCCCACCTACAGCCCTAAGCGCCCACCTACAGCCCTGAGCGCACAACTGCAGGCCTAAGCGCACACCTACAGCCCTAACGGCCCACCTACAGCCCTGAGCGCACAACTACAGGCCTAAGCGCACACCTACAGCCCTAAGCGCCCACCTACAGCCATAAGCACCCACATACAGCCCTAAGTGCCCACCTACAGCCCTAGGCGCCCAACTACAGCCCTAAGCGCCCACCTACAGCCCTAAGCGCCCATCTACAGCCCTAAGCGCCCACCTACAGCACTGAGCGCCCACCTACAGCAATGAGCGGCCACCTACAGCCCTAAGCGCCCACCTACAGCCCTAAGCGCCCACCCACTGCCCTATGCGCCCACCTCCAGCCCTAAGCGCCCACCCACTGCCCTACGCGCCCACCTACAGCCCTAAGCGCGCATCTACAGCCATAAAGGCCCACCTACAGCCCTAAGCGCCCACCTACACGCCTAAGCGACCACCTACAGCCCTAACAGCCCACCTACAGCCCTAACGGCCCACCTACAGCCCTAAGCGCACACCTACAGCCCTAAGCGCCCAGCTACAGCCCTAGGCGCCCAACTACAGCCCTAAGCGCCCATCTACAGCCCGAAGCGCCCACCTACAGCCCTCAGCGCACACCTAGAGCAATAAGCGCCCACATACAGCCCAAAGCGCCCACCTACAGCCCTAGGCGCCCAACCACAGCCCTAAGCGCCCATCTACAGCCCGAAGCGCCCACCTAAAGCACTGAGCGCACACCTACAGCCCAAAACGCCCATCTACAGCCCTAAGCGACCAGCCACTGCCATACGCGCCCACCTACAGCCCTAAGCGCCCACCTACAGCCCTCAGCTCACACATACAGCCCTAAACGCCCACCTACAGCCCTAAACGCCCACCTACAGCCCTGAGCGCACACCTACAGCCCTAAGCGCCGAGCTACAGCCCTCAGCCCTCACCTACAGCCCTAAGCGCCCACCGACAGCACTGAGCGCCCACCTACAGCCCTACGCGCACTCCTACAGACCTGAGCGCCCATCTGCAGCACTCAGCGCACACCTACAGCCCTAAGCGTCCACCTACAGCCCTAACCGCCCACCTACAGCCCTAGGCGCCCACCTATAGCCCTCAGCGCCCACCTACAGCCCTAATCGCCCACCTACAGCCCTCAGCGCCCACCTACAGCCCTAAGCGCCCATCTACAGCCCTATGCGCCCACCTACAGCCCTAAGCGTCCACCTACAGCCCTAAGCGCCCACCTACAGCCCTAAGCGCCCACCGACAGCACTAAGCGCACTCCTACAGACCTGAGCGCCCACCTACAGCCCTCGGCGCCCACCTACAGCCCTCAGCGCCCACCTACAGCCCTAAACGCCCACCTACAGCCCTACAGGCCCACCTACAGCCCTGAGCTCCCACATACAGCCCTCAGCGCCCACCTACAGCCCTGAGCGCACACCGACATCCTTAAGCGTCCACCTACAGCCCTAAGCGCCCACCTACTGCCCTAATCGCCCACCTACACGTCTGAGCGCCCTCGTACAGCCCTAGGCGCCCAACTACAGCCCGAAGCGCCCACATACAGCCCTAAGCGCCCACCTACAGCCCTCAGCGCCCACCTACAGCCGTAAGCGCCCATCTACAGCCCTATGCGCCCACCTACAGCCCTAAGCGTCCACCTACAGCGCTAAGCGCCCACCTACAGCCCTAAGCGCCCACCGACAGCACTAAGCGCACTCCTACAGACCTGAGCGCCCACCTACAGCACTGAGCGCCCGCCTACAGACCTGAGCGCCCACCTACAGCCCAAAGCGCCCACCTACAGCCCTAGGCGCCCAACTACAGCCCGAATCGCCCACCTACAGCACTGAGCGCCCAACTACAGCACTGAGCACCCACCTACAGCCCTAAGCGACCACCTAAAGCCCTAAGCGCCCACCCACAGCCCTAAGCGCCCACCCACTGCCCTAACGGCCCACCTACAGCCCTGAGCGCCCAACTACAGCCCTAAGCGCCCACCCACAGCCCTAAGCGCCCATCTACTGCCCTAAGCGCCCACCTACAGCACTGAGCGCCCATCTACAGCACTGAGCGCACACCTACAGCACTGAGCGCACACCTACAGCCCTAAGCGCCCACCTACAGCCCTACGTGCCCATCTACAGCCATAAGCGCCCACCTACAGCCCTAAGCGCCCATCTACAGCCCTACGCGCCCATCTACAGCCCTAAGCGCGCATCTACAGCCATAAAGGCCCACCTACAGCCCTAAGCGCCCACCTACACGCCTAAGCGACCACCTACAGCCCTAACAGCCCACCTACAGCCCTAACGGCCCACCTACAGCCCTCAGCGCACACCTAGAGCAATAAGCGCCCACATACAGCCCAAAGCGCCCACCTACAGCCCTAGGCGCCCAACCACAGCCCTAAGCGCCCATCTACAGCCCGAAGCGCCCACCCACTGCCCTACGAGCCCACCTACAGCCCTAAGCGCCCACCCACTGCCCTACGAGCCCACGTACAGCCCTAAGCAACCACCTACAGCCCTAAGCGCCCACCTACAGCCCTAACCACCCACCTACAGCCCTAAGCGCCCACCTACAGCACTAAGCGCCCAACTACAGCCCTAAGCACCCATCTACAGCCCTAAGCGCCCACCTAAAGCACTGAGTGCACACCTACAGCCCTAAACGCCCATCTACAGCCCTAAGTGACCAGCCACTTCCATACGCGCCCACCTACAGCCCTAAGCGCCCACCTACAGCCCTAAGCGCCCACCTACAGCCCTAACGGCCCACCTACAGCCCTGAGCGCCCACCTACTGCCCTACGCGCCCACTTACTGCCTTGATCGCCCACCTACAGCCCTCAGCGCACACCTACAGCCATAAGCGCCCAAATACAGCCCAAAGCGCCCACCTACAGCCCTAGGCGCCCAACCACGGCCCTAAGCGCCCACCTACAGCCCTAAGCGCCCACCCACTGCCCTACGAGCCCACGTACAGCCCTAAGCGACCACCTACAGGCCTAAGCACCCATCTACAGCCCTAAGCGCCCACCTACAGCCCTAAGCGCCCAACTACAGCCCTAAGCGCCCACCTAAAGCACTGAGCGCATACCTACAGCCCAAAACGCCCATCTACAGCCCTAAGCGACCAGCCACTGCCATACGCGCCCACCTACAGCCCTAAGCGCATACCTACAGCCCTAAGCGCCCATCTACAGCCGTAAGCGCCCACCTACAGCCCTGAGCGCACACCTACAGCCCTAAGCGCCCACCTACAGCCATAAGCGCCCACATACAGCCCTAAGCGCCCACCTACATCCCTAGGCGACCAACTACAGCCCTAAGCGCCCACCTACAGCCCTAAGCGCCCATCTACAGCCCTATGCGCCCACCTACAGCACTGAGCGCCCGCCTACAGCAATGAGCGGCCACCTACAGCCCTAAGCGCCCACCCACTGCCCTACTCGCCCATCTACAGCCCTAAGCGCCCATCTACAGCCATAAAGGCCCACCTACAGCCCTAAGCGCCCACCTACACGCCTAACCGACAACCTACAGCCCTAAGCGCCCACCTACAGCCCTAACGGCCCACCTACAGCCCTAAACGCCCACCTACAGCCCTAAACGCCCACCTACAGCCCTAAACGCCCACCTACAGCCCTAAGCGACCACCTACAGCCCTAACGGCCCACCTACAGCCCTAAGCGCCCACCTACAGCCCTATGCGCCCACCTACAGCCCTAAGCGCCCATCTACAGCCCGAAGCGCCCACCTACAGCCATAATCGCCCACATACAGCCCAAAGCGCCCACCTACAGCCCTAAGCGACCACCTACAGGCCTAAGCGCCCATCTACAGCCCTAAGCGCCCACCTACAGCCCTAAGCGCCCACCTAAAGCACTACGCGCCCACCTACAGCCCTAAGCGCCCACCTACAGCCCTAAGCGCCCATCTACAGCCGTAAGCGCCCACCTACAGCCCTAAGCGCACACCTACTGCCTTGAGCGCCCAGCTACAGCCCTCGGCCCTCACCTACAGCCCTAAGCGCCCACCGACAGCACTGAGCGCCCACCTACAGCCCTACGCGCACTCCCACAGACCTGAGCGCCCACCTACAGCCCTAAGCGCCCACCTACAGCCCTAAGCGCCCATCTACAGCCCTCAGCGCCCACCTACAGCACTAAGCGCACTCCTACAGACCTGAGCGCCCATCTACTGCCCTAATCGACCACCTAAAGCCCTAAGCGCCCACCTGCTGCCTTGAGCGCCCACCTACAGCGCTCAGTGCACACCTACAGCCATAAGCGCCCACCTACAGCCCTCAGCGCCCACCTACAGCCCTAAGCGCCCATCTACAGCCCTATGCGCCCACCTACAGCCCTAAGCGCCCACCTACAGCCCTCAGCGCCCACCTACAGCCCTAAGCGCCCATCTACAGCCCTATGCGCCCACCTACAGCCCTAAGCGTTCACCTACAGCGCTAAGCGCCCACCTACAGCCCTAAGCGCCCACCGACAGCACTAAGCGCACTCCTACAGACCTGAGCGCCCACCTACAGCCCTCGGCGCCTACCTACAGCCCTAACGGCCCACCTACAGCCCTAAACGCCCACCTACAGCCCTACAGGCCCACCTACAGCCCTGAGCTCCCACATACAGCCCTCAGCGCCCACCTACAGCCCTGAGCGCACACCGACAGCCTTAAGCGTCCACCTACAGCCCTAAGCGCCCACCTACTGCCCTAAGCGCCCACCTACAGCCCTAATCGCCCACCTACACGTCTGAGCGCCCTCGTACAGACCTAGGCGCCCAACTACTGCCCGAAGCGCCCACCTACAGCCCTAAGCGCCCACCTACAGCCCTCAGCGCCCACCTACAGCCCAAAGCGCCCATCTACAGCCCTATGCGCCCACCTACAGCCCTAAGCGTCCACCTACAGCGCTAAGCGCCCACCTACAGCCCTAAGCGCCCACCGACAGCACTAAGCGCACTCCTACAGACCTGAGCGCCCACCTACAGCACTGAGCGCCCGCCTACAGACCTGAGCGCCCACCTACAGCCCAAAGCGCCCACCTACAGCCCTAGGCGCCCAACTACAGCCCGAATCGCCCACCTACAGCACTGAGCGCCCAACTACAGCACTGAGCACCCACCTACAGCCCTAAGCGACCACCTAAAGCCCTAAGCGACCACCCACTGCCCTAACGGCCCACCTACAGCCCTGAGCGCCCAACTACAGCCCTAAGCGCCCACCCACAGCCCTAAGCGCCCATCTACTGCCCTAAGCGCCCACCTACAGCACTGAGCGCCCACCTACAGCACTGAGCGCACACCTACAGCACTGAGCGCCCACCTACAGCCCTAAGCGCCCACCTACAGCCCTACGTGCCCATCTACAGCCATAAGCGCCCACCTACAGCCCTAAGCGCCCACCCACTGCCCTACGCGCCCACCTACAGCCCTAAGCGCCCATCTACAGCCCTAAGCGCCCACCTAAAGCCCTAAGCGTCCACCTACAGCCCTAAGCGCCCACCTACAGCCCTAATCGCCCACCTACATCCCTAACGGACCACCTACAGCCCTAATCGCCCACCTACAGCCCTAAACGCCCACCTACAGCCCTGAGCGCCCACCTATAGCCCTAAGCGCCCATCTACAGCCATAAGGGCCCACCTACAGCCCTAAGCGCCCACCTAAAGCCCTAAGCGTCCACCTACAGCCCTAAGCGCCCACCTACATCCCTAACGGACCACCTACAGCCCTAATCGCCCACCTACAGCCCTAAACGCCCACCTACAGCCCTGAGCGCCCACCTATAGCCCTAAGCGCCCACCTACAGCCCTAAGCGCCCACCTACTGCCTTGAGCGCCCACCTACAGTCCTCAGCGCACATCTACAGCCATAAGCGCCCACATACAGCCCAAAGCGCCCACCTACAGCCCTAAGCGCCCAACCACAGCCCTAAGCGCCCAACTACAGCCCTAAGCACCCATCTACAGCCCAAAGCGCCCACCTAAAGCACTGAGCGCACACCTACAGCCCTAAACGCCCATCTACAGCCCTAAGCGACCAGCCACTGCCATACGCGCCCACCTACAGCCCTAAGCGCCCACCTACAGCCCTATGCGCCCATCTACAGCCGTAAGCGCCCACCTACAGCCCTAAGCGCCCACCTACAGCCCTAACGGCCCACCTACAGCCCTGAGCGCACACCTACAGCCATAAGCGCCCAAATACAACCCTAAGCGCCCACCTACAGCACTGAGCGCCCACCTACAGCGATGAGCGGCCACCTACAGCCCTAAGCGCCCACCTACAGCCCTAAGCGCCCATCTACAGCCATAAGCGCGCACCTACAGCCCTAAGCGCCCACCCACTGCCCTACGCGCCCATCTACAGCCCTAAGCGCCCACCTACACGCCTAAGCGCACACCTACAGCCCTAAACGCCCACCTACAGCCCTGAGCGCCCACCTACAGCCCTCAGCTCACACTTACAGCCCTAAGCGACCACCTACAGCCCTAACAGCCCACCTACAGCCCTAACAGCCCACCCAAAGCCCTGAGCGCACACCTACAGCCCTAAGCGCCCAGCAACAGCCCTAACGGCCCACCTACAGCCCTAACGGCCCACCTACAGCCCTGAGCGCACACCTACAGCCCTGAGCGCACACCTACAGCACTAAGCGGACTCCTACAGACCTGAGCGCCCATCTACAGCCCTAATCGACCACCTACTGCCTTGAGCGCCCACCTACAGCCCTGAGCTCCCACATACAGCCCTAAGCGCACACCTACTGCCTTGAGCGCCCAGCTACTGCCCTCAGCCCTCACCTACAGCCCTGAGCGCCCACCGACAGCCTTCAGCGCCCACCTACAGCGCTCAGCGCACACCTACAGCCATAAGCGCCCACATACAGCCCTAGGCGCCCAACTACAGCCCTAAGCGCCCACCTATAGCCCTCAGCGCCCACCTACAGCCCTAAGCGCCCATCTACAGCCCTATGCGCCCACCTACAGCCCTAAGCGTCCACCTACAGCCCTAACGGCCCACCTACAGCCCTAACGGCCCACCCACAGACCTGAGCGCCCACCTACAGCCCTCGGCGCCCACCTACAGCCCTAACGGCCCACCTACAGCCCTAACGGCCCACCTACAGCCCTAAACGCCCACCTACAGTCCTAAACGCCCGCCTACAGCCCTAAATGCCCACCTACAGCCCTAAGCGACCACCTACAGCCCTAACGGCCCACCCACAGCCCTGAGCGCACACCTACAGCCCTCAGCGCCCACCTACAACCCTAAGCGCCCATCTACAGCCCTAATCGCCCACCTACAGCCCTAAGCGCCCACCTACAGCCCTAACGGCCCATCTACAGCCCTGAGCGCACACCTACAGCCCTAGGTGTCCAACTACAGCCCGAAGCGACCACCTACAGCCCTAAGCGCCCACCTACAGCCCTAGGTGCCCAACTACAGCCCTAAGCGCCCACCTACAGCCCTAAGCGCCCACCTACAGCCCTAGGTGCCCAACTACAGCCCTAAGCACCCACCCACAGCCATAAGCGCGCACCTACAGCCCTAAGCGCCCACCCACTACCCTACGCACCCATCTACAGCCCTAAGCGCCCATCTACAGCCATAAAGCCCCACCTACAGCCCTAAGCGCCCACCTACAGCCCTAAGCGCCCATCTACAGCCCGAAGCGCCCACCTACAGCACTGAGCGCCCAACTACAGCCCTAAGCGCCCACCTACAGCCCTAGGTGCCCAACTACAGCCCTAAGCGCCCACCTACAGCCATAAGCGCCCACCTACAGCCCTAAGCGCCCATCTACAGCCCTAAGCGCCCACCCGCTACCCTACGCACCCATCTACAGCCCTAAGCGCCCATCTACAGCCATAAAGGCCCACCTACAGCCCTAAGCGCCCACCTACAGCCCTAAGCGCCCACCGACAGCCCAATGCGCCCAACTACAGCCCTAAGCGCCCACCTACAGCGCTACGCGCCCACCTACAGCTTTGAGTGCCCACCTACAGCCCTTACCGCCCACCTACAGCCCTGAGCTCCCACATACAGCCCTAAGCGCACATCTACTGCCTTGAGCGCCCAGCTACAGCGCTCAGCCCTCACCTACAGCCCTAAGCGCCCACCGACAGCACTGAGCGCCCACCTACAGCCCTACGCGCACTCCTACAGACCTGAGCGCCCATCTACAGCCCTCAGCTCCCACCTAAAGCCCTAAGCGCCCACCTACAGCCCTAAGCGCCCACCTACTGCCCTAAGCGCCCATCTACAGCCCTCAGCGCCTACCTAAAGCCCTAAGCGCCCACCTGCTGCCCTAAGCGCCCACCTGCTGCCTTGGGCGCCCACCTACAGCGCTCAGTGCACACCTACAGCCCTAACCGCCCACCTACAGCCCTAGGCGCCCACCTATAGCCCTCAGCGCCCACCTACAGCCCTAAGCGCCCACCTACAGCCCTCAGCGCCCACCTACAGCCCTAAGCGCCCATCTACAGCCCTATGCGCCCACCTACAGCCCTAAGCGCCCACCTACATCCCTAAGCGTCCACCTACAGCCCTAAGCGCCCACCTACAGCCCTAAGCGCCCACCGACAGCACTAAGCGCACTCCTACAGACCTGAGCGCCCACCTACAGCCCTCGGCGCCTACCTACAGCCCTAACGGCCCACCTACAGCCCTAAACGCCCACCTACAGCCCTACAGGCCCACCTACAGCCCTGAGCTCCCACATACAGCCCTCAGCGCCCACCTACAGCCCTGAGCGCACACCGACAGCCTTAAGCGTCCACCTACAGCCCTAAGCGCCCACCTACTGCCCTAATCGCCCACCTACACGTCTGAGCGCCCTCGTACAGCCCTAGGCGCCCAACTACAGCCCGAAGCGTCCACCTATAGCCCTCAGCGCCACCGACAGCACTGAGCGCTCACCTGCAGCCCTAAGCCTCCACCTACTGCCTTAAGCGTCCAACTGCAGCACTCAGCGCCCACCTACAGCCCTAAGCGCCCACCGACAGCACTGAGCGCCCACCGACAGCCCTACGCGCACTCCTACAGACCTGAGCGCCCATCTACAGCACTAAGCGAACACCTACCGCCCTAAGCGCCCACTTACTGCCTTGAGCGCCCACCTACAGCGCTCAGCGCCCACCTACAGCCCTAGGCACCCAACTACAGCCCTAAGCGTCCACCTATAGCCCTCAGCGCCCACGAACAGCAGTGAGCACCCACCTGCAGCCCTAAGCCTCCACCTACTGCCTTAAGCGTCCAACTGCAGCACTCAGCGCCCACCTACAGCCCTAAGCGCCCACCGACAGCACTGAGCGCCCACCGACAGCCCTACGCGCACTCCTACAGACCTGAGCGCCCATCTACAGCACTAAGCGAACACCTACCGCCCTAAGCGCCCACTTACTGCCTTGAGCGCCCACCTACAGCGCTCAGCGCCCACCTACAGCCCTAGGCACCCAACTACAGCCCTAAGCGCCCACCTAAAGCACTGAGCGCCCACCTAAAGCCCTACGCGCCCACCTACAGCCCTAAGCCTCCACCTACAGCCCTAAGCATCCACCTACAGCCCTCAGCGCCCACCTACAGCCCTAAGCGCCCACCGACAGCACTGAGCGCCCACCTACAGCACTAACCGTACTCCTACAGACCTGAGCGCCCATCTACAGCCCTAAGCGCCCACCTACTGCCTTGAGCGCCCACCTACAGCCATAAGCGCCCACCTACAGCCCTAGGCGCCCAACTACAGCCCTAAGCGCCCACCTACAGCCCTAAGCGCCCATCTACAGCCCGAAGCGCCCACCTACAGCACTGAGCGCCCAACTACAGCCCTAAGCGCCCACCTACAGACCTACGCGCCCACCTACAGGTTTGAGCGCCCACCTACAGCCCGAAGCGCCCACCTGCAGCCCTACAGGCCCACCTGCAGCCCTGAGTGCCCACCTACAGCCCTGAGCTCCCACATACAGCCCTAAGCGCACACCTACTGCCTTGAGCGCCCAGCTACAGCCCTCAGCCCTCACCTACAGCCCTAAGCATCCACCTACAGCCCTCAGCGCCCACCGACAGCCCTGAGCGCCAACCGACAGCACTGAGCGCTCACCTAGAGCCCTACGCGCACTCCTACAGACCTGTGCACCCAACTACTGCCCTAAGCGCCCACCTGCTGCCTTGAGCGCCCACCTACTGCGCTCAGCGCACACCTACAGCCATAAGCGCCCACCTACAGCCCTAACCGCCCACCTACAGCCCTACGCGCCGACCTACAGCACTGAGCGCCCACCTACAGCCCTAAGCGCCCACCTACAGCCCGAAGCGCCCACCTACAGCCCTAGGCGCCCAACTACAGCCCTAAGCGCCCACCTACAGCCCTACGCGCCGACCTACAGCACTGAGCGCCCACCTACAGCCCTAAGCGCCCATCTACAACCCTAAGCGACCACCCACTGGCATACGCGCCTACCTACAGCCCTAAGCGCATACCTACAGCCCTAAGCGCCCATCTACAGCCCTCAGCGCCCACCTACAGCACTAACCGCACTCCTACAGACCTGAGCGCCCATCTACAGCCCTAATCGACCACCTACTGCCTTGAGCGCCCACCTACAGCCCAAAGCGCCGACCTACAGCCCTGAGTGCCCACCTACAGCCCTGAGCTCCCACATACAGCCCTAAGCGCACACCTACTGCCTTGAGCGCCCAGCTACAGCCCTCAGCGCCCACCGACAGCACTAAGCGAACACCTACCGCCCTAAGCGCCCACCTACTGCCTTGAGCATCCACCTACAGCGCTCAGCGCACACCTACATCCCTATGCGCCCACCTACAGCCCTAAGCGCCCACCTACAGTCCTGAGCTCCCACATACAGCCCTCAACGCCCAACTACAGCCCTAAGCGACCACCTACAGCCCGAAGCGCCCACCTACAGTCCTGAGCTCCCACATACAGCCCTCAGCGCCCACCGACAGCCCTGAGCGCCAACCGACAGCACTGAGCGCTCACCTACAGCCCTACGCGCACTCCTACAGACCTGAGCGCCCACCTACTGCGCTCAGCGCACACCTACAGCCCTAAGCGCCCACCTACAGCCCTACGCGCCGACCTACAGCCCTATGCGCCCACCTACAACCCTAAGCGCCCACCTACAGCTCTAAGCGCACACCTACAGCCCTAAGCGCCCATCTACAACACTAAGCGACCACCCACTGGCATACGCGCCTACCTACAGCCCTAAGCGCCCATCTACAGCCCTCAGCGCCCACCTACAGCCCAAAGCGCCCACCTACAGCCCTGAGTGCCCACCTACAGCCCTGAGCTCCCACATACAGCCCTAAGCGCACACCTACTGCCTTGAGCGCCCAGCTACAGCCCTCAGCGCCCACCTACAGCCCTGAGCGCCCACCGACAGCCCTAAGCGCCCACCGACAGCACTAAGCGAACACCTACCGCCCTAAGCGCCCACCTACAGCCCTATGCGCCCACCTACAGCCCTAAGCGCCCACCTACAGCCCTAAGCGCCCACCTACAGCCCTCAACGCCCAACTACAGCCCTATGCGCCCACCCACAGCCCTAAGCGCCCACCTACAGCACTGCGCGCCCACCTACAGCACTGAGCGCCCACCTACAGCACTGCGCGCCCACCTACAGCACTGAGCGCCCACCTACAGCACTGAGCGCCCACCGACAGCGCTAAGCGACCACCAACAGCCCTAAGCGCCCACCCACTGCCCTACGCGCCCACCTACAGCCCTAAGCGCCCATCTACAGCCCTAAGCGCTCATCTACAGCCCTAAGCGCTCATCTACAGCCCTAAGCGACCACCTACAGGCTTGAGCGCCCACCTACAGCCCTGAGCGCAAATCTACAGCCTTGAGCGCCCACCTACAGCCCTAAGCGCCCACCCACAGCCGTAAGCGCCCACCTACATCCCTACGCGCCCACCTACAGCCCTAAGCGCCCACCTACAGCTCTGAGCGTCCACCTATAGCCCTAAGCGCCCACCTACAGCCCTCAGCGCCCACCTACAGCCCTAAGCGCCCATCTACAGCCCTATGCGCCCACCTACAGCCCTAAGCGTCCACCTACAGCCCTAAGCGTCCACCTACAGCCCTCAGCGCCCACCTACAGCACTGAGCGCCCACCTACAGCACTAAGCGCACTCCTACAGACCTGAGCGCCCACCTACAGCCATAAGCGCCCACATTCAGCCCTAAGCGCCCACCTACAGCCCTAAGCGCCCATCTACAGCCCGAAGCGCCCACCTACAGCCCTAAGCGCCCACCTACAGCCGTAAGCGACCACCTAAAGCCCTAAGCGCCCACCCACAGCCCTAAGCGCCCACCCACTGCCCTACGCGCCCACCTACAGCACTAAGCGACCACCTACAACCCTAAGCGCCCACCTACAGCCCTAAGCGCTCAACTACAGCCCTAAGCACCCATCTACTAGGGAACGGCGATTAATCGGTTTTTCGATTAAACCCGATATGATTTTCAGATCGGTATACCGATATGGTGATTCTAAAAAAACTGTTATATCGAGAGATTCGATTTTAAAAATATACATCGATATATTTTTAATATCGTTCCTGGCAATATATCAATATTGTTGGTATTATCAGTGTAATGCGATCTTTTCCACCTTACCTTGTCGCCGGCATTGCAACCTCCTAGATCTAGAGCATGGAATGCGCGTACATTCGGTGCGCGCGCACAATTAACGGGCGCGCACATCCGATGCGCGCGCACACTTTACTGCGTATACTCGACGTGAGTCGTGGCGTCTTAACATAAAGTCGCATCGCTGAAAATTGTAGTTTGAAAATTTACCTTTCTCATCATGGGGAAAAGAAGCCCCGTATGGGACACTTTGAAAACAATGCAGTCAGTAATGGTGTGTATAGATGTACAGTTTGCAAGGTCTTGGTTAAGACATCTGATTCGAGCACGAGCAACCTGCGACAACACATTAAGCAGCACCACCCCGCCCAGCGCGCTGCCCTCAGAACGAAATCATTGTCGACAACAGCAGGAAGTCGAACCAGCGCTTCGGAGAAAGCGACAGGTAGTGGGGCCAGTGCAGCTCAAACAATTCCTGCTTGATTTAAGAGGAGAACATTGTACCAGAGAGGGGACAAAAAGTGGCAAAGTATCACGAACGCTGTCACTTTTTGCATAGCAAAGGAGAGCTTGCCAATGGCGAAAGACATTAATTCAGACTTCAGACTACATAAAAATAAGTGGCATTTTGTGGCTGTAAGTGTTATTTTTGTGTGTGAGAGAGTTAGAAGCCAGATTATCACTGCTGTGTGTGTCTTGTCAGACACACACATAGAATTGTCTGTCTCTCTCTTTTCTATTGTAATAGATCTCATTTACACGTGGACATTACATGCTACTTTCAAGCAAGAAATGGAGGAGAATAAATCTCTAGATTTTGTTTTTGGTGTGTGTGTGTTCTATTTTGTGTTTAGAGATGGAGGGAGAGAAGGAGAGGGGGAAAGTTGGGAGAGAAGGAGAGAGGAAGAGAGGAGAGGGAGGGAGAGAAGGAGAGTGTGAAAGGAGGGAGAGAAGGAGCGAGGGGAAAGGAGGGAGAGAAGGAGAGAGGAAGAGAGGAGAGGGTGGGAGGGAGAGAAGGAGGGAGAGAAGGAGCGAGGAGAAAGGAGGGAGAGAGGGAGAGAGGGGAGGGAGGGAGAGGGGGAAAGTTGGGAGAGAAGGAGAGAGGAAGAGAGGAGAGGGAGGGAGAGATGGAGAGGGGGAAAGGAGGGAGAGAAGGAGCGAGGGGAAAGGAGGGAGAGAAGGAGAGAGGGGAGGGAGGGAGAGGGGGAAAGTTGGGAGAGAAGGAGAGAGGAAGAGAGGAGAGGGAGGGAGAGAAGGAGAGGGGGAAAGGAGGGAGAGAAGGAGCGAGGGGAGAGAAGGAGAGAGGGGAGGGAGAGAAGGAGAGAGGGGAGGGAGAGAAGGAGAGAGGGGAGGGAGGGAGAGAAGGAGAGGGGGAAAGGAGGGAGAGAAGGAGAGAGGAGAGGAGGGAGAGAAGGAGAGGGGGAGGTAGGGAGCAAACAACATCGTGTAATTCAACAGACCTTGACACCAACATTACAAACTTTCTGGACCTAGAGCACGCATTTCGAAATGTGCGTGCACCGCGACTGCGCGCGCATCGTCAGTGCGGACGCACCGTCAATGCGCGCGCACCGCGACTGAGCGCGCACCATAAATGCGCGCGCGCCATCAATGCACGCGCACTTCGAATGCACGCGCATGCGCAGTATAAAAACTCGATAGATCGGTTTAAGCAGGTATGAGCAAACCGATATATCCATATCCGGAAAAATCCCATATCGCCGTTCCCTAGTGTGTATGTGTGTGTGTGTTGGCTGGAGAGGTGTGTGTGTGTGTATTGGCTGGAGAGGTGTGTGTGTGTGTTGGCTGGAGAGATATGCGTGTGTGTTGGCTGGAGAGGTGTGTGTATATGTGTGTGTGTTTGCTTGAGAGACATGTATGTAAGTGTGTGTTGGCTGCAGAGGTGTGTGTATATGTGTGTGTTCGCTGGAGAGGTGTGTGTGTGTGTGTTGGCTGCAGAGGTGTGTGTATGTGTGTGTGTTGGCTGAAGAGGTGTGTGTGTATGTGTGTGTGTTCGCTGGAGAGGTGTTTGTGTGTGTGTTGGCTGGAGAGGTGTGTGTATGTGTGTGTGTTCGCTTGAGAGACATGTGTGTAAGTGTGTGTGTTGGCTGGAGAGGCTTGTATGTTTGTCTTGGCTGGAGAGGTGTGTGTGTATGAATGTGTGTGTGTTCGCTGGAGTGATGTGTGTGTGTGTATTGGTTGGAGAGATGTGTGTGTGTATTGGCTGGAGAGATGTGTTTGTGTGTATGTGTGTGTGTTCGCTGGAGAGGTATTTGTATGTGTGTTGGCTGGAGAGGTGTGTGTGTGTGTGTTGGCTGGAGAGATATGCGTGTGTGTTGGCTGGAGAGATGTGTGTGTGTGTGTTGGCTGGAGAGGTATGTGTGTGTGTTGGATGGAAAGATATGTGTGTGTATATCTGTGTGTGTGTTAGCTGAAGAGATGTGTGCGTGTGGGTGTATATATGTGTGTGTTTTGGCTGGAGAGGTGTGTGCGTGTGTGTGTTGGCTGGAGAGGTGTGTGTGTGTATGTGTGTGTGTGTTGGCTGAAGAGATGTGTGTGTGTGTGTGTCGGCTGCAGAGATATGTGTGTAAGTGTGTGTGTTGGCTCACCGAACCTGTGTGCAACCTTGGCATCAGGTTCGACCCCTAACTGTCCTTCCTCCCCCACATCCGGTCCACCACCAGCACTGCCTTCTACCACCTCCGACGGTTCGCCCGTCTCCGGCAATACCTCACCTCAAAAGCCGCCGAAACCCTGGTCCAGGCCTTTGTCACCTCTCGGCTGGACTATTGCAACGCCCTCCTCGCCGGTCTCCCCTCCACCACAATCCACAAAATCCATCTTATCCAGAACTCTGCCGCCCGCATACTCACCCGCTCTAAGCTTCGCTCCCCCATTACCCCAGTCCTTGCCAGACTTCACTGGCTCCCTGTCCCAGAGAGGATCCACTTTGAGATCCTCACCCTTGTTTTCAAATCCCCCCCACTCCTCTGCACCCCCCTACCTCTCTGATCTCCTCTCCCCCCCAACCCAGCACCCGCTGCCTTCGCTCCTCTGGGTCTGGCCTCCTCCATGTCCCCCCCGAGTCCTCCGCTCCACCCTCGGCGGCCGTGCCTTCAACCACTAGGCCCCGAGGCTCTGGAACTCCCTTCCTCACTCCCTTCCCCTCGCCCCCTCCCTCTCTTCCCAGCTTCAGGTCACAGTTGAAGACCTTTCTCTTCGACCGAGCTTTTGGTCACCTTCCTGCCCCTGCCCCTGGCTCGGTCCCGGGATCCACTATTGTGAAGCGCTATATAAATCAAAGTTGTTGTTGTTGGCTGGGGAGGTGTGTGTGTATGTGTGTGTTGGCTGGAGAATTGTGTGTGTGTATGTGTATTGGCTGGAGAGGTGTATGTGTGTGTATTGGCTGGAGAGGTGTGGGTGTATTGGCTGGAGAGGTGTGTATGTGTGTGTGTTGACTGGAGAGGTGTGTGTGTGTGTTGGCTGGAGAGATGTGCTTGTGTGTGTTTGTGTGTGTTGGCTGGAGAGATGTGCTTGTGTGTATGTGTGCTTGTGGAGAGATGTGTTTGTATTGGCTGGAGAGGTGTGTGTATGTGTGTGTGTGTGTTGGCTAGGGAGAGGTGTGTGTGTATGTGTGTGTGTTTGCTGGAGAGATATGTGTGTGTGTTGGCTGAGGAGATGTGTGTGTTGGCTGGAGAGGTGTGTGTGTGTGTGTTCATGGAATCATGGAATCAGGGAAGCAGGGAAAGGAAGTGCAGTGATAGGGTGCTGGTGGATAGGGTTAATAGCCGGAAGTCAGTATTAAGGCTATATCTGAATGCACGAAGCATTCAAAACAAGATAGATGAATTAGTTGCGCAAATATAGACAAACCGATATGATCTAGTAGCCATCACTGAGACATGGTCAGAGGGTGATCCAGCGTGGGAACGAAATATTCCCGGCTACTTGGTATATAGGAAAGATAGGCAATGTGGTAAACGAGGAGGGGGGGGGGAGTGGCCCTGCTAATAAAGGATGGGATAAAAACAGTAGAGAGGAAAGATTTTAAATCTGAAAAGCAAGATGTAGAGTCGGTATGGGTAGAGATACGTAACTTCAAGGGGCAGAAAACTCCAGTGGGAGTAGTTTATAGACCCCCCCAAACAGCAGTCAAAGTATCGCTCAAGGTATAAATCAGGAGATTAGCGGAGCATGTAGCGAAGGAAAGACACTAATTTTGGGTGATTTTAACCTGCACATAGACTGGGACAACCAAATTGGGAAAGGTAAGATAGAAGAGGAGTTTATAGAATGTATTAGAGGTAATTTTCTAGATCAGTGCCGAGGAGCCAACCAGGGAACATATTAGACCTTGTTTTGTGTAAGGAAACAGAGCTGATCAGCAAACTGGAACTTAAGGCTTCTCCAGGGCAAAGTGATTATGATGGAATTTAGCATTAAGTTAGAGAGGGAAGTAGTTAAGTCTGAAGCAAAAGTCTTCAATTTAAATAGAGCCAACTTTGCTGGTATGAGAGAGGATTTATCGAGAATAAACTGGGAGACTAGACTTAAAGATTTGATAGCAGACCAGCAATGGCAAACATTCAAGGAGATAGTGCAAAATTCCCAACGAGCACATATTCCTTTGAAGAATAAGAATGCCATGGGAAAGGTGGTTCAGTTGTGGCTAACTAGAGCAGTTAGGGAAAGTATCAAATCAAAAGAAAAAGCCTGTAAAACAGCGAAGATGAGTAGTAAACCCGAGGATTGGGAGAACTTTAGGGAACAACAGAGGAGGACCAAAAAAGTGATCAAAAGGGAGAAAATAGATTATGAGGGCAAACTAGCAAAGAACATAAAAACAGACTGCAAGAGTTTTTATAAATGTATAAAGAGGAAAAGGCTAGCGAGGGTGAATGTGGGTCCATTACAGGCAGAGACCGGAGGAATTATAATTGGGGACAATGACATGGCAGAGTCATTAAACAAGTATTTTTCTACAGTCTTCACCGTAGAAGACACTGGAAACATACCAAAAATAGAGGGGAATCAAGAAGACAATGCTAGCAAGCAACTTAGGGAGATTAATATTAGTAAAGAGATGGTTCTAGGTAAATTGTCGGATCTTAAAACTGATAAATCCCCTGGACCGGATGGCCTGCATCCTAGAGTTTTAAAGGAGGTGGCTACTGAGATAGTGGATGGCATTTCTAATGTTCCAAAATTCTCTGGATACTGGAAAAGTCCCCATTGATTGGAAGATTGCAAACATAACTCCACTATTTAAGAAGGGTGGTAGAGAAAATATGGGAAACTATAGACCAGTTAGTCTGACGTCAATTGTAGGGACAATTCTTGAGTCCTTAATAAAAGACGTAGTTATGGGATACCTTGAAGACCATAAAAAGATTAGGCAGAGTTAACATGGCTTTACAAAAGGGAAATCATCCTTGACTAATCTTTTAGAATTTTTTGAGGATGTATCCAGCAGGTTGGATAAGGGGGAACCAGTAGATGTGGTATATTTGGATTTTAGGAAGGCATTTGACAAGGTGCCACACAAAAGGCTGTTACTCAAGATTAAGGCCCACGGGATTAATGGGAACATATTAACATGGATAGAAGAGTGGCTATCAGGTAGAAAGCAGAGAGTAGCGATAAACGGATCATTCTCGAATTGGCAGGATGTAACTAGTGGAGTGCCACAAGGATCAGTGCTTGGGCCTCAGCTATTTACTATTTATATCAATGATCTAGATGAGAACATTGAATGTAATGTGTCTAAATTCGCGGATGACACTAAACTAGGTAGCAGAGTGAGCTCTGAGGATGATGCAAAAAGATTGCAACAAGATATAGATAGGCTAGGGGAGTAGGCAAGTAGGTGGCAGATGGAATTCAATGTTAGCACGTGTGAAATTATTCACCTAGGTAGCAAGAATAAAAAAATAGATTATTTTCTAGAGGGGGAAAAGTTAGATAGTGTTAGTATTCAAAGGGATTTGGGTGTCCTTGTACACCAGTCCCAAAAAGTTAGTTTGCAGGTGCAGCAAGCAACTAAGAAGGCGAACGGCATGCTAGCGTTCATTTCAAAAGGTTTAGAGTATAAGAGTAGGGAAGTCTTGCTGCAACTGTGTAGGGCTCTGGTGAGACCGCACCTAGAGTATTGTGTGCAGTTTTGGTCTCCTTATTTAAAAAAGGACATACTTGCCTTAGAGGGGGGGCAGCGTAGATTCACTAGGTTAGTTCCTGGGATGAGGGGACAGACCTATGAGGACAGGTTGAATAAACTAGGGCTGTATTCTCTGGAGTACAGAAGAATTAGAGGGGATCTTATTGAAACATATAAGATTCTTAAAGGGCTGGATAAAGTAGGCACTAAGGGACTGTTTCCACTGGTAGGAGAACCAGGGGTCACCGTCTTAAAATTAAGAGTCAGCCTTTTAGAACAGAGTTGAGGAAACATTTCTTCACTCAGAGGGTAGTGAATTAATGGAATTCACTACCCCAGAAGGCTGTAGATGCCCAGCCCTTGAACATTTTCAAGGCTGAGACTGATAGATTTTTGAAAAATAGAGGGATTAGGGGATGTGGGGATAGGGCAGGTAATCAGAGTTAGGTGAGAAGATCAGCCATGATCTTATTGAATGGCAGAGCAGGCTCGAAGGGCAGAATGGTCTACTCCTGCTCCTAATTCTTATGTTTTAATCATAGAATGTTACGCCACAGAAGGAAGCCATTCGGCCCATCGAGTCTGTGCCGGCTCTTTGACCAAGCAAGTCACTTTCATTGACCCCAATCACCAGCTTTCTCCCCATAACCCTGCAAACCCGTCTTCCCCAGATACCTATCTAGTGCTCTCTTAAAAGCTGCTATCGAATCGGACCTCACTACCCTTTCAGGCAGATCATTACAAATTCGAACAACTCGCTGAGTAAAAAAAATTCTTCTATCCCCCCCCCCCTCTGCTTCTTTTGGTAGATATCTTAAGACTGTGACCACGGGTCACAGACACACCTACCAGTGGAAACAGCTTTTCCCTATCTAGCCTGTCAAAACCTTTCATGATCTTGAAGACCTCTATCAGGTCCCCGCGTAACCTTCTCTGCTCTCATGGGAAAAGTCCTAACTTCTCCAGCCTGTCCTCATAGCTAAGGTTCCCCATTCCTGGTATCATTCTCGTGAATCTCCTCTGCACTCTTTCCAGTGCCTTAATGTCCTTCCTGAAGTAAGGTGCCCAGAACTGGACGCAGTACTCCAGTTGAGGCCTAACCAGTGTTTTGTATAGATTAACCATAACCTCCCTACTCTTATACTCTATGCCCCTACTAATAAAGCTCAGTACACCAAATGCCTTTTTTACTGCCTTATCTGCCTGCCCTGCTACCTTTAATGATTCGCTTACTTGAACACCCAGATCTCTCTGTACGTTCACCCCCCCTTAAGATTGAGCTACCAAGTCTATATTGCCTCCTATCATTTATCCTACCTAATGATAGTGTATCACCTCACACTTATCCACATTAAAATCCATTTGCCACATGTCAGCCCATTCCACCAATCTGTGTATGTCTGCTTGCAGTTGGTTACAGTCCTCCTCACTATTTACTACCCTACCTAACTTTGTATCATCTGCAAACTTGGAAATAGTGCTCTCTATGCCCAAGTCCAGATCATTAATATATATTAGAAAGAGCAGTGGTCCCAATACCGATCCCTGGGGGACACCGCTTCACACCTCCTTCCATTTCGAGAAACACCCATTAACCACCACCCTCTGCTTTCTGTCACTCAGCCACTTCTTAATCCATACTGCCACTGTCCCCTTTTTTTTATTAATCTCTTATGCGGTACTGTGTCAAAAGCCTTTTTGAAATCCATGTAAATAACATCCACCGCATTTCCCTCATCAACCCTCGCAGTCACCTCTTCAAAAAATTCTATTAGATTTGTTAGGCAAGATTTGCCTTTAACAAATCCATGTTGGCTGTCTCTAATTACCTCGTGTTCCTCTAAGTAGCGATTTATTCTGTCCCGGATTATGGTCTCCAGACGTTTTCCTATTTCCGAAGTAAGGCTGACTGGCCTTTAATTTCTGGGCTTGTCTTTCTGCCCCTTTCTGTGGGCACAGTGGGGTAACATTAGCCACTCTCCAGTCTCTTGGCTCCACTCCTGTGTCCAATGAAGATTGATGGCCAGAGCCTCCGCTATTTGAACCAACCCGTATCTCCCACAGCAACCTTGGGTGAAACCCATCTAGTCCTGGTGACTTATCAATCTTTTCAGAACTTCCTCTCTGTCAATAGTAATCTGATCTATTTCCTCTACCCTCTCATCCAATACTGCAGCATTTGGCGGCATACCTCTCCACACATACATACATAAACTGTGGTGTTGGGAGGGCTGATCACACCTCAATATAGCACAGACCTCAGGGGTTCACACAATATCTCTACTTTGAGATGTTGATCTATCTTGGAAGAGACAAGATTATTATATAGAGTCCAAGTGTTGCCCCCACATCTAATAATAATAATCACAATCCTTTGCGGCTGATATAGTGCTTTATCATGTCTTTGAGACATCACAAAACATACTGTAAAGTGAATTGACTGTATATGTTGAGGGTGGAACCAGTATAACATCGCTTACAGCTGCTAACTAGACTTACAAGTTGTGGATGTTTCGGCGCAATCCCCCAATCTGTGGACATGTAAAGGCTCCAGTTCATCCAAATTGCCTCCTCTTTACACACCGAGTTAAGGAATCCCTGAACGGGAGTGGAGTGGGGAGAGTGTTTGTGTGAAAACACGGCACAACTCGGGACGCCGCTGTGTGCAATTGGCTGCCACATTTCGCCCACAAATTATATACAGTCAATTCACTTGACAGTATATTCTGTGAAGCGCTTTGGGACGTCGATAAGGTGTGAAAAGCGCCATATCAAATGCAAGGATTATTATTTTTATTATTATTATTTGGTTTGGAAATATAATGAAAAGTAATTTTGCGGCATGGAGGGTATATGCATTGCTAGATTTACAGAGAATATTCAGCACGTAAAGAAGCCAAGTCTGCGCAAGTCTGACCCCTGCAGGGGTCTGACAGATTGGTTTAGTTTATGAGGTTGAAATGAATGACAACAATTAATTTCGTTGAATGTTCAAGATGAGGCTGTTCTGAGTTGTGCGTCTGATCCAGTGTTTTTTGTTGTTGTTGCGTTGAACGAGTGCAAACTGCGGCAGGGTAAAGTGACCTCTTTAAACTTAAAAGTAATTGAGAATTGGAAAGGTTCAGAGGCGTTACACTGGATTTTCCCGTACTTTTCTAGCGATGGCGAAATACTAACAGCGCAACCAGTTTGGCGCTATTGTCAGTCTACAAAACTATTTTTGCCTAAAGTAGTCAGCTTTAGACGCCATATGCCATCCCTCCAGGCTCAGCAGGCTCCTCTGTCCCTCTGTCCCCATCGTGATTTTCCTGTTGACCTACAAATCCCTGTTCTTTTGCTCCGATCCTACAGGACCCCCAACTTGTCCACCGATCGCAGCACAAAGCATCCCTTTAAATGAATTCAGCTTCCTGGCCTTGACCACCTTGGCTAGCAACCTGTTAGTCATGCTTTTAGGCAAAAAAAAACAACTTATACTGAGAGGATGTCAAGCATTGTTGGTACCAATGTGATACCATTCGACGAAATAATAATCCCTCCAAAAAAAAACAAAATAATAAAATAATAAAATTGGTCATTTCAATCCTCTGAAAATGGGGGATGCTGCTGTGCGCAATTGGCTGCCACGATTTGCCCACAAATATATACAGTCAATTCACTTTACAGTATATTCTGTGAAGCGCTTTGGGACGTCAATAAGATGTGGAAAGCGCAGTGTCAAATGCAAGGATTATTATTATTATATAACACATCTAAAGAGCAATGGGCTGACTTGACTGCATAAAACAATTGAAACCTTTTCGATGAACTTTTGTCTCTTCCACTTGAGATTGTCAGCAAACGTCAATGCTCTACTTTTGAAGCTTTCGTCACACCCACCTAACCACCCACCCACACATACACAGACTCACGTATATACACATTGTGGTCTTACGAATGATAAATGCGTGGCGATGACTAGAAACGCTTTTGTGGGGAAGAAAAAGTGATCTAAAGCAGGGTGAATTCTTTATTTTTTTTTAAATTTAAATGAGGTTATGTCCTACATAAGAGTAGTCTTCGCATTGTGTCCTTGCCTTGACATTTGCATAATTTTCCCCGCAACAGATTAATGGTCGCCTTCTTAGCGAGCAATTCTCAGGTATTGTTGAAACCAAGTTACTTCTTACAGTGATGTTAACAAATTGATTTTATTCCAAATATTTTGCAATCGAAAAGCAAATCAAGTTTGGCTTTCATTAAACATTAATAAACTGAACAATGATCCATTTTAATGTTGTACTTTTGTTCCTCCTGTGTAACATACAGATACGTTCGAGCCACCAACAAGAAGTTATTCTGATAAATGCTGTCAGTTAATAGGTTGTTACTGCAGTAGTATGTGCCTTTGGCATAAATGATCACGTTCTTTAGACGACATGAAACCCCAATAAACAAATAAATAAGGAAACATGCATTTGTCTTGATTATTTATATTCCTGTGAGAGATGACACACAGCACACCTCACTACCCAAACAACAGTAATATTCTCACGGCATTTGAGAACAAGTTGTAATATTTTACTGGTTTGGATGAAGGTGGATGAGTTAACAATTACACTTCTTCATTTGCAGCCATGAAATATCAATGTTTGCTGCTGTGCAGGTGGTCCAAACTGGATTGCGTGGACTGGATTAGACCTCTGTGATCAATCTAACACTTGATATCATCTGAAATTGATTGAGATGCAGCAAGAACAACTTTGATTTATGCAGCGGCCTTCGTGTAGGGGCAGTGACTCAGAGGGCTGAACAGGTTCAGGGTGAGACACCGAGCAACAGAGCACATGTCGGAGTGAGAGAGAACAGTAATGTGCGTTGGATAAAATGACAGGGTAGGCAGACTCTGCAGACTCTGCCTTTTCCCCCAGTCATTTTTTTCCCCGCAAATATGCATGCGCGGAGATGGCACTTCAATGTGATCTGATTACAATTGACAGAAAGAGGAAAGGCAGCGGTAGAGTGTGCCTATTTCACCCTGTTACTGAGACACTGAGAAAGGAACGCGCATGCGCGTCGGAATTACATTCAACCCGATGGGTAAAAAAGGCACGGCGTCTCGCTGCCTTTCTGTTGCTTTTAAGGTGGGCATGTCAAATCGCAGTTAAATAATTTGTGTGGTTTCCACCAAAAATCGTTTGCATTATGTAAAATGTGCATTGTACAAATCTAAACCATTAAATAATCATCTACAATTGAAAGTTTTGATATTCATAAGGTAGGCACTGCCTACCCTGACTGCACGTCCATGGTAGAGAGAGTAGAGTTCCAGAGGTTAGTGGGTAGGAACTGAACCCTTTGTTTATTGATGGTGACGAGGAGAGAGGAAATGCAACGAGCCAGCACAAAGATTGGCCAGATTTTCAAGGTGTAAGGCTGGCGATGCTTAACAAATGATTTAATCTGAAACAAAATCAAAAATGATGATCTGGAAATAAATAATCGATAAACTCATATTTCATATACATTTTTTTTTAAAAGGTTTTGTCCTAGCTGCCTGACACATGGGGGGAACCCTTCGCCAGTCTTAAGAATATCCAAACCAAATGAGAGATTTCCATCTCTTGCAAGTGGAAGGTCTCTTCCACCTGCGCAAGTAAATCCCAGAGATAAATTATTGAAATGGAATGCACAAACACACTCTCCCTGGAGGGAACCTATCCCAGAGAGTATTGGGTGGAGGTTGGCGAGGACCAAGGCTTGAGGACCCCAGAGTGTGAGTTGGGGGTTACTGCTGGAGTCAAACCGGCTAAAACCACATAGCTTTCATAGATGGCACAGTCTGGCAAACATTCCCACTGCGTGTCCAGCTAGGACCACCCTACCTGTTAGGTCTTTGGCTTGTAGTGGAACTCCATCCTGCACCCCCTCCGCCTCGCTTCCTCCCTTTCCTCCTTCAAGGCCGGTCTCAAGACCTTCCTCTTTGACCACGCCTTTGACTGCCCCACTAACTCTTCCCTCTCTCCCACTCTCCTTCCACTTCCCCCTACCCGACCCTCCCACACACCCTCATCCCTCTCCCCCCTCTCGGTTCCCGACCAGATTGTTCAGCGCTTTGGGACGTCCTCCCGACGTGAAAGGCACTATATAAGTGCAATTTTTGTTGTTGTTGTTGTTGTAGTAGGGTTAACAGGAGCTGAGCTGAAGGATTCTCTGCATCCCATAGGCATTGCGTGGGAGGTGATCTGTTACGGCAATGCCAAACAGAGCGCGAAGAGTCATATTAATGACTCTTAGGCTGCAACATTGAAAGCTGATGTATAAAGTTACCAGGATGTAGAAAAGGAAAGTTCAAAATCTGAAGAGTTGCTAATTAAAAGTTCACCCACAAATCACAGTCACTGTAGTTTACAGTAATATCCTGTGATGACGCCCTCCCGAGGTGGTGAAAGGCGTTGTATAACATGTAAGGATTATTATTATGATGACAGGCAGACAATGCCAACTACGTTGCTGTATTCGGGTAAATTATTTAAGCAGAAGGCTTGACTGAAATGACCGGTGATGTTTTGCGGTAGTCGCGAGCGTTGACAAGACCAGAGCCGTGACATTCCACGTTTCTAAAACATTCGGAGTGTTTAGCGGCGAGGCGGTTGCCTTGCATTAGCAGAAAAAACAATTTGCAGCAGATTTCACTGTGTCGCAATCGTTTGCCGTTCAAAGATTTCCACCGATTCCCATCTTCTCATGCAGCCAGCCGTGGAACTTTGTCACACGTGTGTAGATGCCAGCCAAGCCTCTCCGCGCGCAGCCCTCACCCGAGCTCACAATTCCAGCCACAAACCATTTGCCCGAATATTCTTTGCACAGCAAGGGCCCTCCGGAGTCGCCCTGCAACAGAAACGATGCATTTCTCAGCGAAGGTGTAGGTTCTCACGGGTTTCGGGTTTGTTTGTTTTCTGGGCAAAGCGCGAGGATTCGTTACACAACGTCAACGCGGTCGAAGAGGTGGGGTTTGAACTCGGGGCTTGAAGAACAAAAGAGAGTGGGAGGGGACGAGGCGGAAGGGGTTAGAGGGAGTTTGAGTCTCAAGACACAGGTTCGCCCACAAATCTACAGTCGATTCACTTCACGGTATATTCTGTGAAGCATGGCTTTGAGACGTCTAGAAGACGTGAAAGGTGCTACACCAGATTCAAGATTTATTATATTATTATTATTAATCAGTCAGCCAAACTCAGAAAATAACCAAACAACGCTTAATAATAATAATCCTTGCATTTGATATTGCGCTTTTCACATCTTCTAGACATCTCAAAGCGCTTCACAGAATGTACTGTAAAGTGAATTGACTGTACATTTGTGGGCAACACGCGGCAGCCAATTGCGCACAGCAACTCTTCTGTCCTGTGTATCTGTCTATCGCTCTATCTACACCTCCAGCTGTTTCTAAACATTGATATCAGAATTTAAATATCTTTGTAATGATCTTAATAATCTATATTGCATCATCAGGTGATGGGAACTGTACAGACACTGGGCGATCTTTTATCGGAATACATTCTCATACACTGTAGATATAATTTTTGCATACGTCACATGCATCAATTTCTCCAGTAAAGTAGCCTGCGCAGAGCATTTGCGTGGTGATTTGGTTTCTCATTCTTTGATTGCATAGTGCCTGGTCGATGATTTTTACAGTAGCCATTTGAAGGGATATGGAAACGGGGCCTGTAAAGCAAAAAAAAAAGATTGTTTTCCATTGTGGCTCAGAACTATGAAGTTTTATTTTCATGCCAAGATAGACATGGTCGACAACAATAAAGTTACATTTGCACAGCGCCTTTCACATCAGGAGGACGTTCCGAGGTGCTGGACCAACAGTATTCCATACCTGAGCTGGGGTTAGGGATTGGGAAGGATAACAATAATACTGTAATAATAATCGTTGCATTGTGATACATGAGTGTTTCACCCACAAGTATACAGTCAATTCACTTTACAGTATATTCTGTGAAGCGCTTTGAGACATCTAGAAGATTTGAAAAGCGCAATATCAAATGTAAGGATTATTATTCCCACATAATACTGTAATAATAAAAATTATAATTAATAATATACTAGGGCCCATCGATATGGGAAATTTCCGATATGGATATATTGGTTGGCTCATATCGATATATACCAATATATCGATATTTTAATTTTTTTTATACTGCGCATGCATTCAGAGGTGCGCGCGCATTCAGAGGCACACGTGCATTCGGGGCCTATCTCCTCAGGAGGTAAATATCTCTCTCTCTCTGTGTCTCTCTGTCTGGTCTCTCCCCCCACCATCTCCCCCTCCCTCTCCCCCACCCCCCTCCCCCGTCTCTCCCTCCCTCTCTCCCCCCACCATCTCCCCCTCCCTCTCCCCCACCCCCCACCCCCGTCTCTCCCTCCCTCTCTCCCCCCACCCCTTGTATACCCCTATATTGTATTCAAGGACTACGAATACAATATGGCGGCTTGCACCTCGGTCTGTGCATTGTGTAGAGATAAGCATTCTGGGTCTTGTAGTTCAGTGCACGCGCATTCGGATTTTCGATATATCAATATATCGATATATTTTTAAATTCCGATATCGGCATATCAATATGTAAATTATATTGGATATAACCGATATATCAATATATCGACGGGCCCTACAATATACATAATAATAATCCTTGCATTTGATACATCATATACAGCATATAGCGTATACTATAAACATATACATATACAGTAATGCCCTTTTACAGGGGGGAAAATAAAACTCACCAGTCTCTACTTTTGCCCCCCAACCTACAATATGGCAGGATTTCCCCGCAGGAAACATGTGAGATGATGATGGGAGACAAACTGGTTGTATCTTCTCATTGAAAGCCACAGGCTCCGAAAGCTCCAGCAAGCACACGTCATAATTCAGTGTTACGGCATCGTACTGCTCGTGAGATATTAACCGGTTGATTGTTCGACTGACTGCACCCATCGTGGAATATTGCGACTCTATTCCCAAGAATGCTTTCCACAACGTTATATCGGAGAACCTAGATTACAATGAAGCAAAAGATAAAAACAATAATGGTCATATTTATTAGCGCAACTTCCACAAAACAAGAATGCCCTCAAAATGCTTCCCAGGATAAAACATACGGGGTGGCGACTGTGTAATTTGTAGGTAAATGCAGATTTTAATGAACATTAATGCAAGTACTCTTAATTCGCTCAGGCATTTTGCCTGAGCGAAGGATTTGCCACAGCTGTACTGCCTCCTCTGATTCAATAATTGCACACAATCACTTGAATAAATGACCATATAAAGGGCAATGTTGGGAACTTAATTTAGTTGTGCATGAGCTAACCAAGATCATACTTGTAATGGGAGATTATACGTGGATGGGAGAAAAGCTTGAGAGTAAATTTTAACGATAATATTATTTTCTTTACTCAAGCACTCAAACGTTTAAATCCCAATCCGAAAATGTAATGACTGTTAAGGAAAGGCACCAGAAAGTTGTTTAGATTTTCAGCATCTGGACTCCAACTTACTGTATATCTTACATTTTACCAAGCAAAGACGAACTCAGCAAGTTGCGCAAAATGCAAGATTAATTTAGATGAAGGAGGCCATTTGGCTCATCTGATCTCATCCTTCCCGTATACCGTCGTACCGTCTTTACACCATAGAATCAAGTTGTTTAATCAGATCTTTGTGTGTATAGACAAGGATATATATAATAATAATATACGTAATTATAATAATAATCCTTGCATTTGATATGCTTTTGTCTTCTAGACATCTCAAAGCGCTTCATAAAATGTACTGTAAAGTGAAACGACTGTATATTTGTGGGAGAAACGCGGCAGCCAATTGCGCACAGCAGTGTCCCCACAAACAGATGTGGATTGAAATGACCAATTTACTATAGTTTTTTTAAAAAAAAGGATTATTATTAGGCGTGTGGAGTAAAGAAACTTGCCCAAGGTTTCCACCTGTCTGGAATCGAACACAGCTCTCACACTTGTAAGGCGAGTGCTCTAACCATTGAGCTATAGGACTCCACGAGATGTGGAGGTTAAACACCCACATAAACACAATTTGCAGATATAAAGGGGTGCCTCACTCTTTTCACTGATCAATATTTTACTTGAAAGTTGACATTCTTCAACCCAAATGTAAGATTGTTTCTCTGCAACACTATTTGGGGTTAATTCATGACCACTAGATGGCAGATGCAATCTTCTTAAAGAGAGGCAACCGGAGCAGATGTACTCAATGGCAGCTTAATTTAACCAGGTATTTCCTCACCTGAAAACCAGACCGATAAACAGAACCATGCAGATATTTTCTGCATCCGAACGCTGACCAGACTTTGCACATGAAGGCATTTTGCCTGAGCGAAGGATTTGCCACAGCTGTACTGCCTCCTCTGATTCAATAATTGCACACAATCACTTGAATAAATGACCATATAAAGGGCAATGTTGGGAACTTAATTTAGTCGTGCATGAGCTAACCAAGATCATACTTGTAATGGAGCAGGACTGCATATGTATGGCAAAGAGATCCAGGCAGATACAAGATTAGAGACAGACACACACACACACACACAGATGGGTCGAGTGACAGACACGTGCGTGTGCACGCACACACACACAGTCAGAGAAGCAGAGAGAGGCATAAATCTACAAATGCACAGAGAAACATTATTCTTTTTTTCACGTCCGCAATGGGACCCAATTAGTGCACCTCTCTGCTCCTCTATTGTACATGGTTTAGACACTGGCTAAAAGTGCCCGGGTATTGGGAGCCATTCTGTACAAGTACAGAGGCCCAAAGGAGTGATTGTGCCGTTACTCAGTCGGTGTAAAAACACGAGTTGATTGACATTTTCACTCCATCCATTGCATCAGTTGTTTTCTGTCTTAAGGAGTCTGTAGTCTAGCCATGATTCCAGGAACGGTAAAAGCTTCTCACTCCTTCGAATCCTTAGAATACTAGGATCAGCACAACAATTTACATCTTGTGGCCTCGCTATGCCGATGATTTCACTGCGAGTCCCATCCAATAGCTGGATGTTTTTAGTTTTATTGCTTTTATGATTGAAGCTTAAGAGTAATCGTCCGATCGGCTCCCCAACACGGTTTATACATTAACTCGTGAGGAGATAACACCACAGAGGAATCATTTAGAGAATCCATTCAATGAACCGAAATAAAGCAGTCATATCCTGTTGTTCCCAAGTTTACGGCTTGTGGTCACTTATTCTGGGTTTAGCTGACAACAGAGGCCACAGATATCTGGATGGTAAACTAGACAGGGCAGCGAACATGGTACCAAGCCCATTTTACGGCTGTGTCTTGCAGTGATTCCAGTGTCGCTGTAGCCGGCTATGTGTTTGCCACAGGCGTCAAGCATGCACTGTACACATTCAGCCATAGAGGCGATTTAGGTTGAATGCGTTTATCTCATACCTTTGGAGACGAGTAGATCAAATCAAAATCGGAGGCTTTAACAATCTGGTACCTCAATCACTGCCATTATGTTTGCACATCTCACGTCATCAAGGCTCACACTTTTTTTGTGCGGGGGTGGTGGGGGAGGGGGTTCTGTCGGGTATCTGACACATGTGGAAAGTAGCTCAATGGTTAGAGCACTCGCCGTACAAGCGTGAGACCTGTGTTCGAATCCAGGCAAGTCAGGGTGAAACCTTGGGCAAGTTTCCTTACTCCACACACACACACGCCTAATAATAATCACTCCCCCCAAAAACCCACAATAATAAAAAATTGGTCATTCAATCCACGACTGTTTGTGGGACACTGCTGCATTCGATATCGCAGCTTTTCACATCTTCTCAAAGCGCTTCACAGAATATACTGTAAAGTGAATTGACTGTATATTTGTAGGTGAAACGCGGCAGCCAATTACGCACAGCAATGTCCCCCACAAACAGCCATGGATTGAAATGACCAGTTTTATTATTGTGGGTTTTTGGGGAGGGATTATTATCAGGCGTGTGTGTGGAGTAAGCAAACTTGCCCAAGGTTTCGCCCCGACCTGCCTGGATTCGAACACAGGTCTCGCGTTTGTAAGGCGAGCGCTCTAACCACTGAGCTACAGGAGACTCCAAAATTGTTTTCCACCAAGCTTCACAATAAACTCCTGTGAAAACGCCCAATGTCAAATACAAAGATTACGATAACAATTTATGTTTATAGAGCACCTGACACATAAAACGAAAATGACTCAAAGCAGGAATGAAGTGGTTATAGTTAATCAAAGCAAACCCAGCAGCTAATTTACACCGACAGTGAATGTCTCACGTTAAGTAAAAGATCTTTATTTTGCAGGGAGGGTTGAGGGAGGGGGGATTCTCTGCCACATGCAAGTGGTGGATGGGTGACAGCTCAACAAATCGCAATGGTTTTGCACGCAGCAAAGTGATTGCTCAGCAGAGGTATAATGGGTTTAGCCAAAGGGCAGGGCATTGGGATTAAGAACTGTCAAGTTCTAACAAACTGGTGGAACAGGATCGATGAGCTGAATGGCTTTCTGCAGATCCCATGTTGCTATGTTTCCTGGCTGGATGATAACACACTCACATTTGATTGAAACACTGTGGATGCAAAGTTTCTGGAATAAACGAACTCAACTGCACACATCAAAGTAACAGAGATACATTTAACATCCCTGACACCTTTATGTCATTCCACTTGCCTCCAGGTAGATTCCAAAGGTACCATTATTCAGTCACTTCCAGGCTTACACTTCATTGACCGTTAATACAACTTCTGAATCTATCAAGGCTACAAATTGTTTTATTTGTTCAAACCATCCTACAGTCAACAATAGCTTGCATTGCTTTGCATTGCTGGCAGACACCATTAACCAGTCCGACTCCCCCACTGTACAGAGAGAGACTGCGCTTGTGAAAGTCACAAACGATGTCCTCTCAATTTGTGATGGGGCCCCTTTGGCCTCCTTGCCCTCCTGGACCACTCCACCAGATTCGACAAGGTCGATCACACCATTCTCCTCTACCGCCTGTCCTCCCTGTCTCTGTTACAGAGTGGATCAACTTCAAGATCCTCACTCTTGTGTTTATATCCCTCCACTCCTCTGTACCGCCCTACCTCTCTAACCCGTCCCTCTCCTCACAGCAGTACCCGTTGCCTTAGCTCTACTGGGTCAGGTCTACTTCTTGTCCCCCCAATTCTTCCGTTCCACCATTTCACCACTACGCCCGGAATTGTCGGAACTCCCTCCATCCACCCCCTTCGCCTCGCCCCCTCCTTTGCCATCTTCAGTTCGTGCCTGAAGACCATTCTCTTCGACCGGGCTGATGGTCACCCATCGCAGCCGCTTTAGAAATGAGTCTAGGTTACCTGACATTTAAAGCCCCCCCCCCCCCCGATAGTCATTTCACTGACATTGGGGGCAAGTCAAAGGTTAGATCCAAAAGTAATTGGATCATTAGATATTTTTTTAAAAAAATTTGAACACAGAAACATATCACTTACCTCATCAATTGTGTGTCTCGGAAGCAATGTGCAACTGATAGAAGCCATTTTCTACTTATCACTGTCGCAGCACACATGTGCCCGTGGTAATGAAAGTGAAGCGTGACCAACCAGGGCCAGTCGCCGATTTCAATCTCCTGTCCACCGACAATTCGACTTTGAAACGAGGAGAGATCTCCACACTCTGTGCAGAGAGAGAGAGAACAAAAAAAACTCTTTGATCCGGCGGACTTCCATTCACTTTTTCGAAACCTCAAAGCAGAAGTCAAAAATATTCACATCGTCTTTGTCTGTGAACCCATTTCATATTAAAATGTAAGATCGAGTGGAATTGTGAAATTTAATCTTGTTTTGTATTTTGTTTTAAAAAAAATGTCCAAAGGTATCCACTGTTCTGAGCTATCTTAAATGATAAGGAACAATTGTCTAATAGGGCCAAACCAAGCGCAAATTTGTTCCACTAATCATTTTCACCTGTTATTGGAATATTTATTTTCTTGTGGAAAGTCTGAATGGTTTACAGTAATATCCAAACTACTTGAATAAATTAATCTGCCACCAGACCCCAATCCACAAAAGGAACTGTGAATCATTCTACTTTCCCAAGTTGTCGACACAGTTGGTGGCAATCTTCACTTGTAGGCCGTACAGTTATTGGATTTCAGGGCTTGTTCTTGTGGCGTAGGCTGACACGACCACACAGTACTCATTGCCAGAGGTGCAGACGATAAACTCTGGAGGGCTCTGAGGCACGGTGGGTGCTATATAAATCGAAGCTGTTGTTGTTGTTGGATGATACGATAAATCGACTGCCTGTTCAGATAGATGGAGGTTAAAGATCCCTTGATCCCTTTGAAAACATGAGTGAGTTTGTTCCGGTCTCTTGGCCAACAGTCTGCCAGCAAACTTGATCATTTGGTTCACTGCTACTCATGGGACATGACTACCATGACTACCCGCGTATAAGGCGCACTTTTTTTCACCTGGGAAGATCTCGAAAGTTGGGGGTGCGCCCTATACGCAGGAACAAGAAATTTTGAGCCTCGGAAATACAGTAAACAGGGGGGGCGGCCGGCGCCCTGTCAGCCGGGGTTTGGTCAGTGTCCGGCGGGGGTTGGGGGGAGCGGGTGACGGGGCTTCGGCCTCGGCCGCCCGGGCAGCGGCAGCAGCAGCGGACTTCAGTGCTGTGCCTGCTGCCTGCCTTCTGCCAAACCCAGTCTGCCTGCCACCCTCCCTCTCCTCCCCCCCTTCCTGCCTCCCTCACTGCCTGCCTCCCTCTCTCCCTGCCTCCCCCTCTCTCTCTCTCTCCCTCCCTGCCTCCCTCCCTCCCTCCCTCCCTACCTGCTTCCCTCCCTCCCTCCCTGCCTGCCTGCTTCCCTCCCAGCCTGCCTCTCTCCCCCTCTCTCTCCCTCCCTCCCTGGCTGCCTGCCTCCCTCTCTCCCTCCCTGCCTCCCTCTCTCTCCCTGCCTCCCTCTCTCCCTCCCTGCCTCCCTCTCTCCCTCCCTGCCTGCCTCCCTCCCTCTCTGCCTCCCTCCATCCCTGCCTGCCTGCCTCCCTCCCTCCCTCCCGCCTGCCTCCCTCTCTCTCTCCCTCTCTCACTGCCTGCCTGCCTCCCACCTGCCCTGCCTCCCTCCCTCCCTTTCTCTCCTGCCCCCCTCCCTCCCTGTCTCTCCTGCCTCCCTCCCTGTCTCTCCTGCCTCCCTCCCTTCTGCCGGCAATATCATCGAAAATGCTTCTGGTTTTTTTCACCAAGAAAAGGTCAAAAGTGGGGGGTGCACCTTATATGTGAGTGCGCCTTATACGCGGGTATTTACGGTATGTAAAAATTGATTGCTTGTGTTTTGTCTACTCAGTTACTTTACTTGATAACCAATTCCTGTTAAGCGCTTTAAGGTTTTTCAACCCAATAGGCCAAACATCAAATACAAAGTTTATTACTAATAGTAACTTGCTTTAATATTGGCTTCTTTTCTTTCCTTGTTAGACTTCTCCTCCCCCAGTTAACTGCCAAGCTTTGAAACCTCACTTTCTGACATTCAATAGATTGCTATGTGGAGCTGGAATGAACTCTCTCCATCCAATCCTTTCCCCCCCCCCCCCCCCCCTCGATGGCATTCCAGCAGTCTCCAGAGCCAAAAGAGGTAATGTATGTGGGAGGGTTTCAATGCGCAAGGAAATAAAAGAGGGTTAAAATAACTTCTTTAGAGAGTAACATACCCACACCTAGAAATATTCGTATCACCTTCTCTGAACAAGATGGGTGGAGCGGTTAGTGTCAAAAGTGTTCTCCTTCGCATGTTTTACTACCATCACACATGCTTGTTTTTTGTTCAAAACGCAAGACTGACCTACATCCCAGCAGCCAAACAGAAATGAGCATTATGTAATCTGCATTAACAAATGCAGGCGAGGTTTCGGTTGGTGACCAAGGACCTAAATAGAGACTTCTCAAGCACTACTAGGCAAAGCCGAGTAGCGAAAGACAGGATGGCATCTGAAAACATATCTTCAGCTGAGTCACGCAGAACCCAAGGAGAAATGGGGGCATGGCAATGGGACAGGACAGTGCTATTAAAAGAAGAACTTATTCTGAGAGCTGGTGCAGATTCAACGGACCGAATGGCCTCTTTCTGCTCTGTAAATTTCTATGATTTCTACGCAGGAGTATAGACCAGAGGTTGTTGTAACACAGAGAAACCATTCTCGACCATAAAATATACAGTCAATTTTATTTTACGGTTTATTCTCTGAAGCGCTTCGAGGCGTCTCCACGGCTCTCACTGGGTCTCGTCACTCTCCGCGCTGCTTACCGCAATTGTTTTCATCGCTGTGGTCTGTGCAGTCGCTTACGCCATCGCACTCAGCGTTCACTTTGGAAACACAGAGTCCATTGGCACACTGGTACGTGTGGGCACCACATTCTGCGGGAGACAAAAGGGTAAATCAGTAACACTTCCCACTCGAAAGCCATGGCAATAACTTGATATTTGTGGCATTTTTTTTATAATGTGAAAGGCAAATCATCCAAAGTGCGCTTCACACAGAGAGAGAAAAAATTGGAAATGGTGACATTAATTAGCTGTCACATTTGCCTGCGAGCATTCTTGCACTAATGTAACTTGTTTGCGAAAAAATATATATACATAAAAAGTAGATGGAATTATTTCAACACACTTTCAAAAAGGGTGATCTGTTCATTTCCACCAAGATGTTCTATGTGTTTATTAGATCATAGACAATCTTGAAATCCCACTTATGTTTTTCTTCATAGCCCTTAATATTTTCCAAGTATTTACCTATCTCCCTTGCATATCCCAACATATTCTGTCTCCACCCGGGACAGTGATTCTTTGTGAAGAAATGTGTTCTTATCCACTTCCAGCTCTAATTTCAAGGTTGTGGATCCTTCTTACTGGAGGGAAACAGCTGTCAACTATTTAGCGTGTTCAATTCCCCTTGTTATTTTTGGAGCTCCTGTAGCTCAGTGGTTGGAGCTCTTGCCTTACAAGCATGGCCTACTCCTGTTCCCATGTTCAAAGTACAGTATACCATCTAACACTGTGTTTACTTGAAATCCATCTGCCTTAGCTTCACTTGCGTATTCTATACCCTTTTTGACATTTTCTGCTGGCCTCCTCACAAGGTACAGCAGCTCCTGACTGCTACGATCACCAGGTTGTTTACATACAGTGTGAAAAGCTAGGACCACAGCACCAATCCCTGAGAGAGATGTTGCTTGCCATTGCTACTGCTAATTGGAGAAAGCCTTTAGTACGTTCCACTCACCTGCTTCCCCACAGTTCTCCTCGTCCGAACCATTTAAACAGTCAATATTTCCATCACATCGCAAACTGCTGGAGAGACAATAACTGCCCTCGCACTGGAACGACCCACCAATACAACCTGGGAACGGGAAACGGTTGTGTTACGCTTTCCATTCAAATACCCTGAGGCTAAGGAAGGAGACTGCGGTGGTTGTGTTCAGACTGTTTAACGTGACAACGAAGGGGACATTGTTAACTGGCGGAGGGAAAATCTGTGGTATATTTCCAAATGGCAGCCCACGGCATTCTCTGAAACTGCTCAGTGATCACCGCTGTAAAGCTTAAGGCTGACAACTGCCTCAATCCCGTGTTCATTAACACAAGGGAAGTGTGTGGATACACCACAGCCTTTACTGCCACATTCGAAAGTACAGGAGCTGAAACGGTAGAAGATTGTATTTCTCGACACAGCCGGCAAACGCACAGACAAAGTGGAAGTCTGTAAGTAACAGTCATGATCGGAAAAAATTACACCACAACAACAACAACTTTATATGACGCCCATCCTGCAGGAGAATGGGACAGAGCACTTCACAAGAAGTCGGACCCCGATCGAGGGAGAAAGGGGAATGGGAGTTGGCCATAAATACAAATCAACAGGAGAGTTTTTAAAGCAAAAGTATAATGACTTTTCAGTTTCGTTCAAACATTTATACTAGGAATGCTGGATATAATGCTGACAGCACAAGTTTTGATCCACATCCTGGTGAATACTGTACTCACAAATGATTCCCTGAGTTACACAAAGCGATCTTTAAGGCAGTGTTGCATATTTCACATTTTCACACAGGTACATTCTACAGTAATTCTGTGCTCGGATTTAAAAAATCAATAGCCGTTCCAAGCAAAAAGTTTCCGTTCCGAAGATGGACAGAGAGGGGTCAAGACGGAGGGAGTTTCAGTGTTTGGTGGGGCATATTGGCTGAAGGTTACTATGTTGGTGGTGACGAGGGATGAAACATCAATCTGCTTTCTGCCGTTGATCACTGCCAAGAAACAGGGTCTCTGTATGAAGCAATGATAAATTGAACTTTGTTGGAAGAGGAGTGTGCCTTTTGTCTCCTTTATTCAGTGGAATATCTAGGATATCTAGGGCAACTTGACAGCGGGCCACAGGTTGACAATCACTGGTCTACACATACACACACACATAGAGAATGATACCAAGATGAGACTCTATCTGTGCCTACGGAACCTTACCCCAACATAATCCCCTACTTTCAAAACCAAAGAGTAACATTTTCTACAAAAAGTTACGTGACATATTTATTAAATTGTATATGCTGTATGTTTTGCATATTCAATTTACCACATTTGCGTTCATCGCTCCAATCCTCACAATCATTGAGTCCGTCGCACAACCAGATCTTAGGTATACACAACAAATTGCGGCACTTGAAGTGATTTGATGGGCATGACAGACCTGCAGACGACAACAGGAGAGAAAGAACAAACAGACTGAAGTGAGCACTTCATTTTACTGGGATTAACAATTTTGTTGTTCATTGGACCGCACCCAAAGATGAGTCTGGAGTTATAATTTATTATCCAATGGCAAAAATCTGCATTCATATAAGCACTCTTAATGCATTATAATGATAATACATTTTGTGGGCAAAATGTGGCAGCCAATTGCACACAGCAGTGTCCCACAAACAGTCGTGGATTGATTAAGTGACTTTTTTTAAATAGTTTTTCTTTAAAGGATTATTACCACAGGAAAAGCAATCTGCCAATCAACTAACAACCCGGGTTCCCCTTACGGATAGAGGACATGAACAGTCAGGGCCGGGACCCGAGCATGGGGGAGTGGCGGGGTAGGGGTGAGGGGAGGCAGAGAGGTGGGAGGGCAGCTGAAGGCATGGTCGAAAAGGAGAGTCTTGAGACCAGGTCTTCAGGGAGGCAAGGGACGGAAGCGAGGCAGAGGGACCGTGGGATCGAGTTCCAGTGTGCGGGGCAGAGAAGCTGAAAGCCCAGCCACCGACGGTAGGGCGGGTCGGGCGGGAGACATACGGCAGGCCGGAGTCCGCTGAACGGAGGGAAGTGAACACCGAAGGGAGGGTCGAACGCAAAATACGCAACAGTGCCTTACACACCGCTTTGTTTAACTTAGGGAATCATTTGCATGGACTCACCGTGACGTGGATCAAAGCTTGTGTATTCAGCATTAAATCCAGCATTACTCGTATAAATGTCGGAGTGAAAGTGAACAGTCATGATATTTGAGATGCTGGGAACCACTAAGTCTTTGTAGTGTTCACCACAATACCTTTGAAGGGAAACACAACCAGGCTTTACAAGTGCTTTAAGCTTTCTAATCTGTAACCTTCAGAAACCTCCGTCAAAGTTACAGTTTGACTCTAAATAAAGAGTCATACATATATTTTATTTATCTGTTATATTGATATATGAAGCCTAAACATGGCAGCAGTTTTAACGTGATCCGTCTGGATTATTCACTGTTTAATCAGTGTTATTAGCTTATAGTTTTGCTTTGTGTTTAATGGGATCTCAAATGTTCATCCAAACAGGTAGACCTGAGTTCAATGTAACGTCATATCCGAAGGACTGGACTGCTGACAACACAACACTGCACTGTTACTGCGCTGGGGTATGTGAGTCTAGAACACCGGGTCAAGTTCCTGATCCGAGGCTCGAAACTAGGGGCTCCGAACTGGGAAACGGGGGAGTTATCATCAAAGCCGGGCTGAACGAACCAACACATAATAATAAAATAATGATAATCCTTGCATTTGATGTAGGGCTTTTCACACCTTCTGGATGTCTCAGAGCACTTCTTAGAATATACAGTACTGTAAAATGAATTGACTGTATACTTGTGGGTGAAATGCGCACAGTAGGGTCCCCACAAACAGTCGTGGATTGAAATGACCAATTTACTATGTTTTTTTTTGAGGGATTATTATTAAGCATGTGTGGAGTAAGGAAACTTGCCCAAGGTTTCGCCCTGACCTGCCTAGATTCGAAACGCAGGTCTCACGCTTGTAAGGTGAGTGCTCTAACCACTGAGCTACAGGAGCTACACATAGGTCTCTTCTAAATGCAGGCAAAGCTCCCTGGGGCCTCTCGTGCTGACATACCGATTGCCATCAATAGAGACCCAGTCCTTCGTGCAGTTGGGTTGTGTACCTTCCAGCTTCAGGATCTTAAACCGAATGTTGAGTCTCAAATTTGGGTTTGGCACCTAAACCAGGGGGCAGAATGCACAGAAGATACTCAATGAGCACATTTACCCTCCACTGTGCCAAACAAACTGAAGTTAATTTCGCACCAGTTTTATTCTTGATTTGCATAAGTCAAAGAGATCCCCATTGAAACACAACTGTCTCCCTTCAGTGTAAACGGTTCCTTTCCCAGGTCATGTCCATCCTTTTTGTTTTGATCCTTCTCGGATTGGTCAAGATTGTCCTTTTTCTTTGAAGTCCTCAAAAACAGGCTTCAATTTGCAAACCCCGTTTTCCCGCAGTTCTTAAAATGGAAGAGCTTCCAAGATTGAAATGGAATATTTTCTACCATTCTGTCTAAGACTAAATTGGAAGCAAAACAATTTTAAGGTTAAAATCAGATTATTTTGAGATTTAGGATTTCCTTAATAATGATAGCCAATTCAAGCATGACATTGACAAAGACTTTATATTGAGTGCTGCACAGTGTCGGGGTTGGACATTGAGCAAGGGAGAAAGGGGAGGTGACCAAAGACACAGTCAAAGAGGTAGGTCTCCAGGTGGGATTTAAAGATCGATAAATAGGAATAATTAAAATAATTAAAATGCATTTGATATAGTGCTTTATCATGTCGTTGAGATGGCCCAAATCTATTCACAGAATGTACTGTGAAGTGAATTGACGGTACGTTTTGTGGGTGAAACGCGACAGCCGATTGCGCACAGCAGTGTCTCCTAACCTGTCGTAAAATAAATTATTTTAAATTATAATGAAATGTAATAAAATGATGCAAAATAAACATGCAACAAAATATAATAAAATATAATAATAATTGGAATACATACTGTAGTTCACTGTGTCGATCAGTAAACTATAGCCCAAACTTTCGTAATGGCCAATTATTTTGAGTTTGCTCCTCCACGATTATACTTGCCTAAAAACTCCCAGGAAAGTAATAGAACTCCCTTCTACCACAAAGAAATTAGATGTTTTCACACACCTACCTACAGTTAAACGCCGGCTTAACGAATAAACAGCTGTGTGCACTGACATGAAAGTTGTTCAAAGGGAGTTTTTTTTTACATCAAAGTTGTTCAAATAATATTATAATAATAATATTATTATTATTTAATAATAATAATAATTCTTGTGTTTGATATGTGCTTCATCAGGTCTTTGAGACAGTTCAAAGCAGTTCACAGAAAATACTGTAAAGTGAATTGACTGTACTTTTTGTGGGTGAAACACAGCAGGCAATTGTGAACAGCGGTGTCCCACAAATAGTCATGGATTGAGCGACCAATCAACTAGCGACCAGGTTCCTACTTACTGCTAGATAAACAGTGATGCGTGGAGTAAGGAACGTTTCACCCTGCTGGGAATCAAACCCAGGTCTTTCGCTTGAGAAGCAAGGGTTCTAATCACCGAGCTACAGGACTCCAAATTTAAAAATGTAATATATCTGAGGCCCAGAATGTGTCACAGTTGGAACCTTAAACCCATTGACAAATTGTTCAGACTGCACAGAAATTTGAAAATTGTTTGTTTTATTTTGGAAATTCATTAGGAACTATTAGAAATTAGCTTTCAAATTGAGAATGCATTTGAGAATCTTCTAAAATTCTGCACCTTTTGATCTTTTGAGGCAAAATGGTGTTACAGTATAAAAGCTAAATGGAATTTTATTTGACATCTCTAGAGTCCAAAGAGTAAGTTGGGTTTAAGCTGAGATAAGACCTATTGAAGTCTTGCTTTACTTATTGAGCTTTCCGCTAATGTTTATTGGTGCATGAATCTACGCAGATATGGTTTCCAGCTCACCTGAAACTGAAAGGGACAAGTTGGATGAGAGACAGATTGGTAAAAATCCAACAAACCTTTTAAGTTATTGAAGAGACAAGGTAACAGTGATAGAGATGAGCGCACATCACTGAAATTCAAATCCAATTACAGTATAACAAAGTAGGAAAATGAAAAACAGCAAATGGTTCAATATGATCTGTTTTCGAACTGAAGAAACAGAATTCATGTTGCTTTTCATTGACCAGTGGAAACGTTTTCTTCGGCATGAAGTGAAACAATTGCTAGATAGTTAAAGCAACCAAAGGCAGTGAAATTGTGATTGCACAGATTAGGAGGAGGGAAAGGGTGTCTCAATCGGGGCAATTAAAATTAGTCAGAAATTCTGTGAGTTTTATGGATTGGTATGTCAAACCAAATCGTGGTTAATTCTCTAAGTTTGAAAGTTTCCGAAAGGGTCAGACAATACTCAAACTAGACCAATTTATATGTGAACAATAGGGGCGGCAGCCCATAGAACAAGCTGAAAGAGAAATATGAAAACACAATACAGTAGTCCCCGAGAGCCAATCGCTATTTAGTAGAATTCTATCAAATGAGAGTGTTACCCAAGTGAGGGTCAGATGCGAAAGCGTAAAAAAGACATATCGGGATAAAATGGCCTCAATACCTTCAGCAGCGATTTTATTTGGATCACCATCCTCACCAACTATAGAAACCTCATACTAATGTTTGCTATTGATTGCAAATGAGCACCAAGTCAAGTACTGTGTCTAACCATGCATCGGCACTCATTGATTTCCACTACGTAACTGATTGTGATATCCCAATGGTTCCGTGCACATCACACAGATAATAATAACAATAATAATAATCCTTGCATTTTATCCAGCGCTTTTCACATCTTATCGACGTCTCAAAGCGCTTCACAGAATATACTGTAAAGTGAATTGACTGTATATTTGTGGGGTGAAATCTGGCAGCCAATTGCACACAGCAGCGTCCCCTACAAACAGTCGTGGATTGAAATAATATGATAAAAAGCTAGTATCCTCATCACATCTGAAATCACCTCAAACAGCTTCGTGTGATTCACTGTTAAAATGTAGGGAGCGAGATATTTCTGAATGAATGTCAAGGTTTGACTTACAAAAATGATCCAGGTGCAGGTGAAATTCGGTGGGTAGTAACTGGGATAAAACGGAGATTCCAGCAACCCACGAAAGGCTGTTATGTTTCCTCCACAGGCTGAGAATCAAACGGAATTGAAAGAAGTCAACACATTTGAATGAAAATCCAGTTTTCTGACTTGCAGAATGATTTAGAAGTTGGGGCGCATACTCTAAGGATACACCCCACATCAAATCACTAATGTAAAAGCAACATTATTACAAATAAACAAGACTGCATTGAAGGTAACCTAATATTCTAAAGTTCCTTATTATTAATAATAAATATCATCATCCTTGCGTTTGATATAGCACCTTATCATGTCTTTTAGAACGTCTTAAAGTGTTTCATGGGATATACTGTGAAGTGGATTTTACTCTGTGTTTTGCGGAAAAAGGCATTCGATGGCTTAATTTGAACAAAGCTTGTTGAAACAGGATTTCACAAGGGAGACACGCAAGTCTGTGTTTCATTGCTGTATTGGTGTTAATAATTAAAGATTGGCTCTCTGACTCAGTCACAATGTTTGAGCTTGAAATCATGCATGAAACATCCGGCTATGGATTGAGGCATTGGAGTGTGCCAGTTTTACGGGATTCTACCTTAAAATTTGAGTAGAAATGATATTCCATGAACCGTGAGTCCAATCTTATTAATACGTGGGGCTGGAAATGCAACCAAACTCTTGCAATCATTTCCTCGTCTTCACTAACACATTGCACATCCCAAAAGTTTACCCCCTTCATTTCTACTGTACCGTACTCACTTGCCTGCTTGACATATTTCACCTTTGCTTCAAAGCGATTTCTCAATTCAGACTGGGAAATAAACACCGCTAACATCACACTCCCTGAAGATGTCACACTGAAACTCGGCAGTGGAGACAGCTGGCTGCCAGGACATATCCTGTCAAACAGAAAGCAAGGCTGGCTCATCTGGGTATTGAGTAAAGACGCTAAATTTCAAGCAAGTTACTCAAAATAATCCCGATTCATTCAATGTTTATGCAATGCTGGGCTTTGAGACAGCTTTTGACCCAACTTTTGTAATGCATATACCAAACTATGGGATTTGAGAATGAGATCCTGTGTGAGGAAAATGGCGAGATTCATCTTGTTAATAATAAAATTGATCAATTCAATCCACAGCTGTTTGTGGGGGACGCTGCTGTGCGCAATTGGCTGCTGTATTTCGCCTACAAATATACAGTCAATTCACTTTACAGTGTAGCCTGTGAAACGCTTTGAGACGTCTAGAAGACGTGAATCAAATGCAAGGATTATTAGTATTGATATTATTAACGTGTCACGTACTGTGGTTTGATTACTAGAATGTAATTCTTTTCAGAACAGAAATTTATCAACACTAATTGTAATAAAAATAATCCATGTTTTTGAAATAAAGCCTTTTCCCATCGTTGAGACTTCTCAAAGTGTTTCACAGAATATATTATAAAGTGGATTATCAACGTCCAAGTTTAAGAAATTTGCCCAGTTTCTTAAATCCCTGGCAGAGTCCGAGTGATACCTGTGTTCAGGTTTGAAACTGGGAGCATCTGGGAGCATTTGATGCTGCCAATGGTTAACCTCAGCCTTCTCACTCTTGCTCGCTCGGCCGCTCAACAATTCTCAAATATGTCAAAGTTTACACCTCTGTATTCTTCCATGACCTTACCTCACTGTAATAGATCACATTCTCAATCAGCAACTCTGAAGATACGATCAGGGATTAGACCCATTTTTTTTTTTTTTTAATTCTTCCAGAATCTGACCTTCTAAAACTATTCAAATACAAAATATACCTTTGGGTATTAAAAAAAAGGTAGTACATCTGCATAATTAAATGAATGATTGTGATTTTACAGAGAACCTAGAATTATAGTGCCAGTAAATTGGGATTCAGTGAAGATTTTACATTACATACAGTGGGTATTCAAAAGGTCAGTTGAACTTGATTGCTCGGTGAACATTAACAAGTATTTTACACTCTCTTTATTACCAGAGAAGCACAATAAATAACCAGCTGAATCTAGACGGCTGAAGGAGAAGCCTGAAGGCAAATGTTTTCTTCGTCATAAGCACTGTTGCCGTACACCAGTGTACAATTTGTGTTATCGAATTCAAGATCCTCGTCCTCACTTTCAAGGCCATTCACGGCCTTGCCCCCGCCTATCTCTCCGACCTATCAGCCTGCCCGCACCCGCCGTTCAGCGGGCTCTGGCCTGCTCCACGTTCCCCGCCAGAACCGCCCTACCATCGGTGGCCAGGCTTTCAGCCTCTCTGCCCCCCACACTCTGGAACTCCATCTTGCAATCCCTTCACCTCGCTTCCTCCCTTTCCTCCTTCAAGGCCGGCCTCAAGACCTTCCTCTTCGACCGTGCCTTCTGCTCCCCTCCTAACTCTCCCCCCTCTCCTACTCTCCTTCCCCTTATCCCGACCCCCCCCCTCACTCCCCGCTCGGGTCCCGACTTAATTGCCTTGGGACGTCCTCCCAAAGTGAAAGGCGTTCTATAAATGTAATTTTGTTGTTGTTGCTGTTATCAGATTATAACCCTGAAACATTCAAAGAGGCACGATCTTTCTGAGAATAAAATGTCGGCCAACTTTTGTTTTGCTTCCTTTAGAAGCCAAGACACAAGGGTTACGCTCCAAAATGTGTCCATTATTGGTCACCCACCCAACATCGAAGTGATGAAGGGAGTCCTTGAACAAGATTCATGCTGGAGACCTGGATAGCACATGCTAGATTATGTCAACCAGCAGCAAAGATCTTCACACTCACAAGATTATAATAGATTAACCCTTGCTTTGGTAGTGTCTTATCACATCATTGAGATATCTCAAAACACGTCATAGAATACATTACATCGACTGTCTATTTTGTGGGTAAAATGCAGCAACCAATCCTGCACAGCAGTGTCTCACAAACAATCGTGGATTCAGAAAACAAAATTTATTTATTTTTTGGTGGTGGTGGGGGAAATGGGGATTATTTCCCTCGGAAAGTGATCTGCCAATTGACAAGCGGGTTCCTCTCGAACACTAGGTAAACAGCCTTAGGATGACTCCTTTGTCAGAAAGAGTGACTGCACAACTGATTAGTAAAAAAAACATTGCGAGCAACGTGACAGAGTTTTTATATTGTTTACACAGGTTACAAACCAGTTGGCAACAGTTTGTTAGCACAGGTCAGGAGCACAAAGCTCTCTCTGCTCCAACTCTGCTTGAATCTCAGATGAACCTGCCCTCCTGATTTCATTTTTGTCCATCCCACACTTTGCAGTGTTTTGTGTGTGTTGCGATTGCATTCAGTAACTGACCAGCTTTGCACTAGATTTCTAAACACCCCGCAAACTAAATTGAATCTACCCTGATATATCTTACATAATATTATTATGGCCTTTCAGTCAATTCGAGCTTAGGTATGAAACATAGAGCTCTGAAGTTCATCTAGTTCATCTAAATGCCTTTAAAGCATTTAGTCTTAAAATGTTAAGAGCGCACAATATATCAAAAAAAACTGGCATCAGTTTCAAAGTAAAGCATTAAGTTTCTCTGCACTAGCTGTGGTTGCTTCTATGTTACATTCTGAAAGTGGTACATCAATGAATTACTTCTGTCTTTCACCAGCCAGATTCCAGTTTCGATTTCTGTTGCACGAGAATATTCATTGGATCAACATCGAACAATGTTAAGAGACACTAATAAAATCCTTAATAACTGGGGAGGCCACAATTCAGTGCTCAAATAAAACTAGCGACTCCAAGGAGAACTAAAATGATCTGATGTGTCCTTACCTTGTGATTTCTCTATTTTTCCCAGGCACCAGTGAGTCATAAAGCGCAATAAAATTCAAACTACAGTCACCGTTGTTAAAGTAATTCTGGATAGTAATTTGTAGTAAATGGCCCACGGGAGCTCTAATCTCCCAGCGACAGGGTAAGGCTTTGTCCCACTCGATTCTTCCGTTAATCACTGAGTATGCTGAGGAGTCAAACAAATATATAGCATTTTCAAAAAACAACGAACACTAACAATAATAATATTATCGCTTCTAACTCACGAGGCGAGAGAGAGCTGCCGACTGAGCCAGGCTGACAATATTGCAAAAAGCCCACTCTGCCATTATGTCTAAAAATCGGTGCCAATGTGTGACAAGTGATGGATTTATTTGTTGTACGAGGTTCACAATTTGTGTCATTTAAATTGCAGATCACATCAAAGTGTGATCGGTATTTGAAGCCAATCTGACTTGCCGTGCATCAGAATAGCCTCGACAATTCACCCGAGCTCACCCATGCACACCCATTAGGTGGGTCATTGCTTTATGTAACTTCCTGCCACTTTCCCATGCAGCTTCTTTTACACATTTGATGGGTTCCTTTTACTTTTTTGACCTGTTCCATCATATTAACATACAAAATTTGTTTGGCGATTCAGTCATCCGCATTGCTGAATTGTAAGCAATATCTCTTCCAATGGGGTTCATTCACCAAACTGAACCAAACTAATCTTTTGTTTTTTTTGGTGTCCTCTTCTCCAGCTTCATTTCGCTCTCGTTTCCTCCTTGCTTTTAATGTGGACCTTTTGTCAAATCCTTATCTTATCTCAGTTGCTTTTAGGTTTCTTGGCAAGGTTTCCTCCCCTGGTCTACTTTAAGATTCAGGCAACAGATAGGGAGGAACAGTAACTGTGCAGTCATTTAGCTCCATGTTTAAAAGGACACAATACTGAATCTAAATTTGCTTTAACCGTTTCTCACTCGGACAATCCAGGAATGACCATGGTATTCAACGGTACTCAGCCATTTTAGACACCGGACTGTTCTCTCTGCCCAAATCGTTAAAAAACAATTCTATCATCACATGCAATGCAAATTTACATGGTTGTAGAACATGTCACTCTGTAGTTATTCTGTATATTACAGCAGATTTAGTTTGAGGCCAGGTCAGTGTTTATACTCCACTGGAACCCCCATCGCACCTCTTTCCCTCTCCCATATACCCCTCTCTATTCCATTCTCTTTTATGTGTGCATTTCAGTTTTTTCTTAAATACTTGATTGCTGTTTGCTTCAGACACGGCTTCCATGTGAAGACTTTTCCTCCGAAATTGCTTATCGAGCTCACCTACGTCAGTAATATACAGCAATAACTTTGCTGGGGGTGAATTAGAAGTCCTCACGCATGGAGTTTTTCAACGATCAATGATTGAATGATGTTCTCTTTTTCAAGACAACATTCATAGGGCAGGTGCAGCTAATGCAGGAAATGTCTTTCATCCCATTTATGAAGATATTTGTCACAGAGTTGATAGGGCAAAACCTTTACATGCCTTGTAGTGTGAACATCTCATATAGACCTGTGAGTATGGACTTTTGATTCAACAACAACTTCGATTTATAAAGCGCCCTCCACGCCGGATGGCGTCTCAGAGCTTCACAATAATGGATCCCGGGCCCGAGCCAGGGGCAGGGGGAGAAAGGTGACCAAAGGCGCGGTCGAAGAGAAAGGCCTTCAGCTGTGACCTGAAGCTGGGAAGAGAGGGAGAGAGGCGAAGGGAGTGAGGGAGGGAGTTCCAGAGCCTAGTGGCTTTAAGGCACGGCTGCCGATGGTGGAGTGGAGGATACGGGGGACAAGGAGGAGTCCAGACCCGGTGGAGCGAAGACAACGGGTGCTGGGTTGAGGAGAGAGGAGAGGTAGGGGTGGGTGCAGAGGAGTGGAGGGATTTGAATCATCATTACTTTGCCGGTTACTTGTTCTCCCATTGAACAATAATTTAACATTCACAAAAATACTACAATTTAGGCATTTTTATAGTTAAATAGAAAAGGCATACCTTCATCAGAGAAGAGCAAATGCTCATCTGCATTTGTTTCTGTAACAGAGAACCATTGGAAGGAAAAGGATTAATATCTCATTTTAAAATAGACTAAAGTAGAAAAGGAAATAAAGACTTCAAATCATATTGAATACGATATAAGTAAAGACCTCTAATGTAAATACTTAAAGGGCTGTTAGCATCATATATACAGTCAATCCACTTTACCGTATTTACTGCCTAGGTGAATAACTTCACATTTCCCTACATTATACTCCATCTGCCACCTTCTATCCCACTCACCTAACCTATATCCCTTTGAATTATTTTAATAATAATAATAATTTCTGAGTCATCCTCACAGCTTACTTGCCCACCTAGCTTTGTATCAAGTGCAAATTTAGATATTTTAAACTCTATTTCCTCATCTAAATGATTCATATAGATTGTAAACAGTTGAGGCCCAAGCACTAATCCTTGTGGCACTCATCTTGTCACATCCTGCCAATCTGAGAAGGACCCGTTTATCCCTCATCTCTGTTTTCTTCCTGTTAGCCAATTTCTCTAGTACTATTCCTTTACTGATATCGACTTCTTTAAGTTCCTCACTAACTCTTGGTTTCCCCTCTATTTTTGGTACGTTTTCAGTGTCTTCTAACGTGAAAACAGAAGAAAAACACTTGTTTAATGACTCCGCCATTTCTTTATTCCCCCATTATAATTTTTACTGCAATATTGAAAGCAATATGTTCATGGCATTCATTGACCTTCCCAGCCACCCTCACAGCCCGAAGCCGATAGTCCCATTCACTCGATATTCATACAATAGATAATAATTAGATATAAATTATATATTTGAAAATAAAAAATCTCTATCGGTTTCCGAAACTAAGCCCTGAAGCCTGATTTTACGCGAAAGTATCACACCATAAACGTTGATGGAGTTACAGTCTATACGGAGAGTCCCAGGCATTGCTGTAGCATTTGTGGATTCACTTCTTTTCCTGAGGTATTTATTCAGCACGTCGGCCAAGCTGACGGCACGTAAGGCCCTGCTGTCTTCAAGAAGCCTGTTTCTCCCGACAGAGAATGTCATCAGAAAATAAGCGAGCACACTGCCATTGCTGTGAATAGACACGGAAGATGAGCTATCAGGAAATATCAATTGCAATGCACAGTTGCGTTGTGATTTCTTTGTAACTGCAGAGAATATTCGTCCATTCGCGTCAAATTACTTTTACCATAAGCTCTCAAGACAGAGAAGAATAATTGGCTCCCCTACCTGAAAGAGACAGTCTTGACTTCGACAATGCGTTGTGCCAATCGGGAGCTTCGAAATATCTGGTCCAGCTGTGTAATGCGTAACAAAAAGGGTATTCAGATATCGCACACTAAAGTGACAAGCAATGGACGGAATTCAATGATGGTCGACCTATGTTTTTATAGTATTACAGTATTCCCATCTTGATCGTCTTGATGTAATTTGAAAGGAATGCACCCAACTTCAAAATGGCTCAAAGCATTGTCAAACAACAAGCCCCACAAACAGCCATGAGGTGAATTTTTTTACCTGGGAGGTTGTTGGCTAGGACATTAGGAGAAACTCACCTTCACTTTGAGTAGTGCAATTAACATGTTTAACAGCCAACCTGAACAGGCACACTGGATCTCAGTTTAACACCTCATTTGAAGGCCAGTAATAATAATAATAATCCTTGTATTTGATATAGCACTTTTCACATCTTACCAATGTCTCAAAGCGCTTCAGAGAATATACCGTAAAGTGAATTGACTGTATATTTGTGGGTGAACAGTACCTCCGAAAACGCAGTCCTCCCTCAACACTGTATTGGGGTGTCAGCCTGCATGATGACTTCAAAGTCCCACCAAGAAAATGAATAATAGATTCATCTGACAGATTGTTAGCATGGACATGGAGAGAATCTCCCTTTCCTTTAACATCTTCCTGAACGGGCATACAGGGAATCAATTCTAATTAAATCTTGTTGGAAGGACGGCCCAATGTATCAAAATTCTGCTAAAGAACTGGAACGTTAGCTGGGACATTAGTGGCAATCCTATTACTGCAGAAAAGGAGTAGCTTCAATTTTGAACTAAAAATTATTTTAGAATTTGCTTCATAGAAATTACAGCTGTTCTGCTTGTGGATTCTCTCAAGAGGGTTTGTAAGGCTTAAAAGGGAACAGAAAAATAACTTACTAATTTGTCCACCTGGTTGGCTAGGTCCTTAAACTCTACTGAGCTATGGTCCATTAAAACACTGCTGTAGGAAACATTGAGTAGACTCATTGATCCACTGAAGTAAAGATTTGGAACAGCAGCATCTGTTGAATAATGTGCAAAGAACGTTGGCAAATCGATCACAGTTATGGTAACATTTCAAAGTCTGCAAAGATAACTAAGCTTTGCTCAACAGCATCAGTAAAGTAATCCCACCCATGCCCCAGCACACACAATTGGCTTAAAAATATATATTTTTAGGAAGAAATGTTAGAAAGAATAATATAAATTGTTCCTAAAGTAATCTCAATATCCTGAGACTCAAGGATCTGCAAATCTGATTTCATTTGAAGACAACAGTTGTGTGGTTACATTTTTAATAAGTTGGAAAGTACACTTGTTTAAAAATAAGCATAATTTATTCCAAATATAATTGAAAAATGTATTTCAAAATATCTTAATTTGCACACACAATTTTTATACTTCCAGCTTTTGGGATCATTTCAACTTTGCAAAAATCTTAATCAGAATTGATGGGGTTAATTTACTTTGAGCTTGTTAATATTCCAAACAAAACACTGTACAAGTTCTGCGGTTAAGAACAGAGATTTAGCAATAGGGAAAGTTACACCATTATTCCGCAAGGATAAAGCACACCATGTTTCATGGCACTCGATTAACATCAGCACTAAGAAAATTGTTGAACTCCACCATTCCAGAAAGAATAACTGAGTATCTCTCAGATCAATATTTTAGAACAACAATGGCTATTGGTTAGTCTTTAAAACAGACATCTTCAAAGGGAACCTGATAGGTACTGGTATAACATTTCCTTTCAAATTAGATCGATAAAGTTACCCCCAGAACAATACTGCCAGATGCACTGAGGGGGAGAAAGTTTTAGGGTAGTAAAGGGCAATTTCAAGCAGAGACTAGGAAGTACTTATTTTACAAAAACACAAAATAGTGTACTGCAGATGCTGGAAATCTGAAACAAAAACAGAAAATGGCTGGGAACACTCAGCAGGTCAGGCAGCATCTATGGAGAGAGAAGTGAGTTAACATTTCGGGTCCATGACCCAAAATGTTGACTCACATGAGTATTTATTTACCTTTACGGTAAAGTGCCTGCAACAAGTTACCAGGAAGGGTGTTAAAAGCAGGATATCAAACAATTTTTTTTTTAAAAAACTGCTTGATGCTGTTAAGGAAGGATGGTAGGGATTTTGAGACATCTCAACGATACGATAAGGCGCTATATCAAATGCAAGACTTATTATTATTTGGGAAGGATGAGATCAAACTGGCTAAAGGCCTTCCTTCTTCATAAAAACACAGAAATCTACAGCGCAGAAGCAGCACATTTGGCCCATTGAGTCTGCGCTGGCTCACAGAGCAAACAGTAAGGAGGCACTTCATCCAAACCCTTCTTGTTGTGTTTTGAGACCATTAGGAACAACTCTTCCCTCTGGTGGAGGAAGTGAAAACAAGGAGGATTTTAAATTAGACCCGGGTGAATGAATTAAAAGTGAATCTAGTGAATAATTTTATACGAAGGGTGTTAAGAAAGTGGGTAAATCACTTCAGAAAGTGACAGATACAGGATTAATTAACTTGTTCAAGAGGGAGATGGAAAGACCTTAAGACACTCAACGAAGCCCTTGAATCACTTGATCACATGCTTCTTGAAGATATAAACTACTTTGTTAGCAATCCAACATCAAGCTGTTTCTTAAATGAATTCATGTTTTGACCTCAAGCACTTTTCCTATAACCTATTCTAGCTGCTCATTACTGTTATCTGAGGGAATACTGCCTGGTATCTGTCCTAAAATACCTTTCTCATCCCTGAACTTCCGAAAGTGTGTCTCTTTAGCGAGGTACTCGTTTGACGTATCTGAAAATATTGTTCTGGCTTTATTTTCTCTAGGTCAATTCGAATATCTCGATAAGGTCCTCTCAAACTCATCCCTTTAATTAAGCTCGGGCTTCCAGTCAGTTAGTGATGTGAAGCACTTTTGAGATGTCCTCTACCATATCTCTACCACATCACCTGTTGTCTTTCTCTGATCCAACAGAAATAAAAGATCCATCACATCCCAAGCTACAATCACACAGTTTGGGATCCTCCTTTGTTTTGTCACTGTGCAGCTTTAGGTTAAATTGAGTTGGTGTATTCCCACCGTACAGGGGTTAAAAGCATTAATGCCAAATGGTAACTGTCCTACTTACAGACAAAGTACCAGACAGCAGCTGCAGTCCCTCCAAGAATGACCACCAGCAGAAACACTGTCAACACAACGGGCAATAGATGGAGCTTCTTCTCAGGCACAGCTGGTGGGATTGCGACTGGCTGCTTGAAAGATGCTGCTTCTCCTGCATACAAACTTCCATGATAGATTGAAGGGCACCCTGCGGAGGGAATCTAGCACAAACAAAAATTAGGAACTGAGTCGGCAAGTCAGTAACAAAATCCACAAATTTAAGACAAAGAGAAAAGTAAATGAAGAAGGTATTGGACTTAAACACCTTTACACAGACAACAAAATAACATTTGTACAATGCCTTTCACGTCGGGAGGACGTCCCAAGGCACGGCTGGAACTCAGAATTCAGTGCCGCAAACCACTGCTGAAGCAGTGTGATTTATTTTAAAAGAGAATTAGACGCCTGAACGAGAGGAATATTGATGGCTGTGAGTGCAGGTAGGCGAGTAGGGTTTAGGTTTGAATGGCGCGTGTTTAGAAGAACACCAGCACAGACTTGCTCGTGTTATACGCTTCTATAATTCAACAATGTCTCATTGAACAGTGCAGAATGCCCCGAAAAATAAATCAGTGCACTCCACTCCAATTCATTCCAACACGGTGTGACAGTCAACGTACATAAACATCAACTCTGTACAGTACTTTATTCATAGAACATAACGAAAGAAAAATTGGCTGACGACACTATTTTATACGAGCATTGAGTTATTGCTGTTGATATTCTTTCAGTTGCCAGCAATGTACCTTCTCACCAGCAATGTGCACTCCCAAGGTCAGGGCGACTCCACCAAGAGTTCCGGAATAATCCAAGGCGTCCACCCCAATTAAACTGAATGCAATATTGTGAACAGTATAGATGACACAGGTGGAAGCAGGATAATTGGATTTAAGACCATGAGCGCAAAATGAAACACCACAGGATCAAAATTCCTCATTTGGGTACAAATGTTCAATACAATACAATTGACTTCTCCGAGCGACTTTCACATCAGGACAACAAACCACTTGTGTTTATAGAGCGCCTTCACGCAGGGTAGCGTCCAGGACAGCACTTCAAACGTTGACTATTCCAGAGGGTAAACTACACAATAAACAAGTACTATTCCATGATCGGTTGAGATCAGTCGGGGTCAGCGATTTAAATGCACAAACCACGACATTAAAGTAAATTTTTCTGCAAACACATGAGAAGGGAATCATCATTTATTGGCTCGCGATTTTTCAGCAAAGAAGGAAAGGCTTCTTGGAGAAAGTGAAAAAGATTAATAAATTGGACCATTCGATGATTCTGAATAGCAATCTAAATCCAAATATTTTAATAACCTCAACAACTAGTTTCAACAGCAGCTGACCGGTTGGGTATTTCACCTGCTGGAATTAAAACAAGTCTTAAATTAAAACGTCAAAGGCAGAACAGACACCCATTGGCCAAAAGGCCTTCTTTCTGTGTTGCAAATTCACCGACACAAGATGAACTGCACAGTGAATCCTGTGAAGCGCTTTGAGATACCTTCCACGGGCTATATCAAATGCAAGGATTATTTACCTATTATTATTTACCTATATCTATGGCTTCTCTTTTGTTGTGGTGGAGATTAAAAGAAGAGATATTGTGGATATGCCAATAAGATGATAGTCGAAAGCGGACAATGCTGATTTGGCTGTAATATACAGTACTGTAATACCGTAATCTACTGATCACGGACTAATACTGTACTAGGGGCTATACCAGTTTACAGCACACAGTACATCCAGGTAATGATTTGAGGAATGAAACAATGGGATCTTTCCAGACTTACTTTTAACAAACAGAAAGTACCACGAGAAACCACGAGATTTCTGGAAAAGATACACATATATCTATAGAAATATATTTTTTAAAATACACAAATTTTGCCCGACTCGATCAAACAGAAACGACACAAAGTTGAGTTAATACTGCATTTCAATGTGAGAAACTTAAATCATATTCTCTCTCCAGTGGCGGATCAAAGCATTGTACTGCAATTTATCTGTTGGAAAGCTGTATATCAGAACTGTTAGACATTTTCTCTGTCGATTAAAAGTGGACGTGTTAAGTCAGCTCCTTCCTTACCTGCTGGACACTGAAACCAGCTGCAGGGAGATCGGGTTCAAAGGCTTGGTTTCCGTAAGCAACTTCCTGACCTGTAACTCGCAGCTCCGTTTCTTTGATATATTTCTTCCTGGTTTGGATTGGAATAAGGTTTCTTTCGGTGATCACTGGCGACTGCATTTCGATATCAGTTGAAATCGGTTGGTTTCTCACCACTGTGACCACTCAATGAATCAATCAATCAATCAATCACACACACATACACACACAGCCAGTGATTAGAATTAACAGCTCAAGTAACCCTCCTGGTTTCTCTCCGACAAGGAGAAAAGCTAATTCACTTTATATGACTTCTTCTTAAAAAGTAAAGCCTCACAGATAGATACACATACACACACACGACTCTCACCTGCAGAGAGAACTATGGAAACACAAGGGCGGATCTAGCAAACTCCTCCTCTGGCTTTCAATCCATTTTCTTCCTACCCCAAGTCAGAGTTGCTCGGGTCCAGACTGCCCTTTCACCTCTTCATCACAAAATTGATTTGGATGAAGAAAGCGCTTTGGCTCATCTGACCTCAAGTGTCCAGGTTACCCACCCTACAGTTGGTTGGCATCACACCATCAAGCTGGTTTTTTAAATAGCGGTCTGAACAACCACAATAGAAGTGCATTTGGGGGCAGGAGAGTAAGGTTAGTGGACACGCTGTAGGTTAAGGGGGTAGGCGACGAGAACATGAAGGGCTTTGAATGACTGGACGAAGAGCTTAAAGTTAAACCACTTGGGTACCTGGTGTCATTGGAACTTGGCGGGAGTGGCGGGAGTGAATGAGTGTTCAGAGCAACATGTGGATGAATTCAAGCGAGTGGAGAGTGTGGAGCTGGGGAAAACAGAGAGGGGAGCGTTGGGAGAAATCTTTATCATCGGCGTGATAGTCAACTGTGAAGAAGGAGCAACTGAGTTGGTGAAACGGGGCAGCCCGATTGCACACAATGTTCCACAAACCACCATGAAACGAATGACCAATTTTATTTGGTGTCCACACAAATTGGCCAGAGTACCAGGAGTAACGCTATGAAGTCTTTAATGTGCACCTGCACAGGCAGACAGAACATCGATCTCATCCCACGCACAGCAGCTCTGACATTGCACTTCATTGATGTTGTCGCCTTAATTATGTGAGTTCAGATCCCAACGTGGGACTCGAGTTCACAAGCTTCCGAATCAGAGCTGAGGCACAGGGGAATGTCGACAGTGCAGTATTTCGATTCAAGTTCACCATCTCTCAATGCAGAAATCTGTTCAAATCCCAAACAGAAATCCCTGGGGACACTTACACAGCAGGTCAGGCAGCATCTATGGAGAAAGGAAAAGTGAGTCAACGTTTCGGGTCCACAACCCTTCATCAGAACTGAATTTCAGAACTGACGAAGGGTCATGGAGACCCAAAACGTTGACTCTCTTTTCCTCTCTCCATAGATGCTGCCTGATCTGTTAGTCCACCTGAGCCTATTCATTATTAGTGCCATTGTTAGTCTGCTATTTTCTGAATTTGTGTTAATGCCAAGAATACATGAATGCACAGATATGATTTAATATTTATTGTTCTTTGCTTTGTGGTAATCTGCTTGGCAGTAACATTACTACTACATGTGGAACACAACCTTAGTGTACCTCAAGGGTATCTCAATCTTAGCATATCTTCATATTTAATGGTTTGTCATGAAAAGGAGCACTTTTGCACAATAATACACATCCAACCATGACCTTATGTCATGGTTGGATGTGTATTATTGTGCTAATATGATGTGATCATATTAGCAAAAAGCAGTGTGGTATTCCTAGTCATTAAATAAGAGACCAGGTTTTTTTTCCCCTTATATCTAGTGCAGGCACTGCTACACATAGTCATTGCTTAAGGAACTAACCTATCCTTAAGGGCCACAGAAATATTTTGTCTTTTTTGTTTAAATTCCTTATGAAACTAGATTACAAGTATTTTGCGCTTCAGGAAACTTCTTTTTAATATAGCCTAACAACAAAGGCTCTACAGTTCTCATCTATACTATGACAACTACTAGAATGACATCATTGCATTACACAATTGTTTCCTCCGGCACCTTTGGTGATCTATTAACTAGTGTTCCCTGTCTTTCTTTCCACCCCCAGAAATGCTTTCTTACAAAGGAACTTTGATACTCTGCACAACAGCACACGGAATCGGCGAAACAAATCATTCCTCGTCCTCTGGGACTCCGCAAACGTGACCCACAAATGAAATACTGTCATGTTGAAATGATTCGATGGAGGAAGCGTATTGCTGGGTTGCTTCGCAAAGTGAACAACCAGCCGTTCAATTGACGTGTTGTTTGATCCAGTCGCGGAACCTGGAAACGCGAGTGTAAACACCAGGGCGATTGCGGCGCGCGCACCCTTCTCCCCAGCTGACTATTCCTGCCAGGAACCACTTCTTCCCCTTCTCCAGACATACCAGTGGTCCTCCTGAATCTCCCTGAAAAAAAAGTGGGGGGACGGGGACAGGGGAAGGAAATCTTTGTTAATTAAGATTTTTAGATACACAACCACCTTTCACAACCACCAAATATATATATATATATACACTGTAGGGTCTGGTGATATATCGATATATCGCTAAAACCCGATATAATTTTCATATCGATATGCCGATATAGGCATTTAAAAAATATTTAGAGAAAAATTCGGAATGCACGCACACTGAACGACAAGACCCAGAATGCTCATCTCTATGCACAATGCACAGACCGAGGTGCAAAGCCGCCATATTGTATTCACAGTCCTCGAATACAATATACAGGTATGCAAGGGGTGGGGAAGGGGGAGAGAGACGGCTGGGGGGGTGAGAGGAGGAGAGAGATGGCTGGGGGGGGTGGGGGGGGAGAGACGGCTGGAGGGGAGAGAGACGGCTGGGGGGGTGGCGGGGGGGGGGAGAGAGACGGCTGGGGGGGGGGGGGGGAGAGAGACGGCTGGGGGGTTGGTGAGGGGGAGAGAGATGGCTGGGTGGGGTGGGGGGGGAGAGACGGCTGGGGTGGAAAGAGACGGCTGGGGGGGTGGCGGGGGGGGGAGAGAGACGGCTGGGGGGAGGTGAGGGGGAGAGAGATGGCTGGGGGGGGAGAGAGACGGCTGGGGGGGGTGGGGGGCAGAGAGCCGGCTGGGGGTGGTGGTGGGAAAGAGATGGCTAGGGGACGGGGGAGATACGGGGTGGATGTGATAATATACAGATAGATAGATGAGGGGGATGTGAGAGAGACACAGAGACACAGACAGAAAAACACAGAGATGGAGAGAGTGAGAGACACAGAGAGAGAAAGATATTTACCTCCTGAGAAGATAGGCCCCGAATGCGCGCGCACCCCGAATGCGTGCGCACTCTGAGTGCGCGCGCATGTGCAGTACGAAAAACCTGAAAATATCGATATTTCCGTATATCTCGATATGAGCCCATCGATATATCTAAATTGGAAAATTTACATATCGATGGACCCTAACATACAGTAAAATCCCGTTTATCCAGCACCTGATCAACCGCAACTTCTGTTTAACCGGCATCGCAAAAAAAGTCCGCATTCGATCAACCGGAATTTATCCGGAAAAATGCATAACTTTTCGGGGCTTTTTCGGCCGAATATCTGGCAGGCATTTTAACCAGCATTGGCCAGGTTTCCAGGGATATCGGATAAATGGGCTTTTTACTGTACACATATATATAATGTGTTGATTCCACACTCTGAAACTCCATCCCGCAATCCCATCGCCTCGCTTCCTCTCTTTCCACCTTCAAGGCCAGTCTCAAGACCTTCCTCTTCGACCGTGCCTTCTGCTGCCCTCCTAACACTTCCCCCTCTCCCACTCTCCTTCCCACCCATCCCTAACCTGACCCTCCAACCCTCCCCCCCATCCCCCGCTTGGGTCCCAACCTAACTGTACAGCACCTTGGGAGTTCCTCCCAATGTGAAAGGCGCTCTGTAAATGTAATGTTGTTGTTGTTGTAGTTGTTGTACCTGGCAGGCATCGACTCCGCCCTGAAGATAGCCGGCACAGAGCATTCTGGAAGTCACTGCATTCTCATATAACTTGTTGCAGGTACTCAGTGGAATCATTTTCACCCTGGCCTCCTGAAGAACAGTAGCCAGTTCACCTAACGGACAGAAAAGCTTTTGTCAGTTAAGTATTATTTACAGAACCACTGCTCTGTTGGAACCGCCGGCGGGATTACGCCTAGCTTACTTCCTCGCAATCTGCAGCCACCGCAGGAGCTGGTGACTGAAGCCTCCATTCTTCCTACGATCAATTACATCCATGCTCAACCGACGGCTTTGTCTGGTTATCGGAAAAGGTACATTTCACTCCAGTTCTCCAGCAAGGCGGCACCGTGACGATATTCCTGCGTCCGGGTTGCAGCGGGAAAAGTGGCTTAACATTAGTTCAGTTTTCCAACATTGAGTTTCTTGAATGAGCAACGAAAATTGTCTACGGCTACACTGCAGCAGAACAACGACAACAAAATCACACTTGTATAGCGCCTTTCACGTCAGGAGGACGTCCCAAGGCCCTGGACAGTCATTGCTTCAGACCCAAGCTGAGGACTGGGGTGGGTTGGGGGGGGAAGGAAAGGAGGGATTTGGAGTTGCCGATGAGCCCATCGAAGAGGAGGGTCTTGTGGCAAGACTTGAAGGAGGCCAGGGAGGGGGAGAGGCGGATGGACTGTGGGATGGAGTTCCAGACTTTGGGGGTAGAGTGGCTGAAGGCTCGCCCGCCAATGGTTAGGGAGGGGGTGGTTCAGCTGAGTGGAGGGGGCAGGCAGGTTAGTAAGGGCATAAGAGGTCACGGATTTCGGGTGGGGCGGGGTTGTGGAGGGCTTTAAATATGAGGACCGGGATTTTGAATTGGAGCCTCTGGATGATGGAGAGCCAATGGAGTCGGGCAAAAATGGAGATGGGGGTCACAGAGTTTGGAACGGTAGAGGACATGGGCCGCAGAGTTCTGCAGCCTGTGGAGGGAGGAATTGGGAAGGCCAAACAAGCAGGGCATTTGCATAATCGAGCCGGGATGTAATGAAGGCGTGGATGAGGGTTTCAGTGGCTTTGGGGGTGAGGTCGTGGCGGAGTCGGGCAATATTGCTGAAGTGGGAAAGGCAGAGCGAGTCATTGCTTGGATGTGGGGGAGGAAAGACAGTTGAGAGTCGAACAAGACACCTAGGTTCCTGACTGACTTGGTGAGGTTGAGTGTGCAACAGCACATATTAAAACAAAAGGAAAAACCTTTGGCCTATGTGGTTCAAACTGCAGATGAACGTACAATAAAGGAAATAAGTGAGATTAATAATTGTCAGGTTGTCCGAGTCATGGCACTTTAGGTTTTCTTGGGTTACACTTTGCAGCGGAGTGAAACAATTACAGAGATTCCTAAATATTTGAAGCAGTATTTCATTATTTTGGAAATGATAGGAAATTGATGGAATATGCATTTTTTCTCTAAAATCTCCCTTCCCAACGTGCGCGTACACACACACACACAGTTTTTAAGATCCCCATAGCCACTCGCTCCAATGTGGAGCTGTGCCTGTCCATTCCTCATCCCCAAGACCCTACTCCTCTCCCCAATGCTATTTTTCATATGACGGTCGGTCCCTCTACCATTGAGCGAGGAGAATGCCATCTTCTTCTGATCTCCTGCCTGAAAGTGAAGCTGATCTGATACTCTAATCGGCTGCTCTTGCGCGAGGCTGTACAATGTAATTTTGTTGTTGTTATGGTTGATCATGGAATCCCAAGGTGTTTCAGCATCCCATCTCACTCCCTTCAAACTGGGGCAATGCAACTCAAGATAGGTTGCTGGCATATAGAACTTGTTAGGAATAAGGTGAGTTGATCAGGGTCAACAAGTCCTTTTCTTGTTGACTGATCATGGCCCTCATCTCACCACGTTTCCCACTGTTGATTATCCCTCGATTCTCTCTCTGGAAATGAATCTGGCTGCCTCATCGACCCAGTTGATTGCACTGACCTCCACGCCAACTTATTTCATGAGTTTGTTGAACAAAGGTTCTGCCCGACTTCCCTTGAACTCCTAATTTCTAACTTGCATCTCCTGGAATTTGAACCCTTCGCTGCACAGTGATCACCTTGTCACTCCTTCACAATGTCAGTGCTTTGGGCCCACACCAGGACTTCAAGGTTGGTGGCTTTTTCTCCTGCCGAGTGATTCCCATGATGAGATCGATGAAGCTTCTCATGTTGCTCTGTGTGTCCACATTAATCATTCTTGGGACTCACATCCACAAAGTAAACTGGCAATGACTTCTAGCATATGTAGACTTTATATTTGGTGGCCTACTTGATCCTAATCTGTTTAGACTAGAATCCATCTTCATACCTGTTTCTGCACCTTGGGACTTCCTTCCGACTCAAAAGGCGCTCTATAAATGTCATTTTGTTGTTGTTGTTGCAGCAATGTGCAGATACATGATGAGGGTAACAATGAGATTCTAATTTGCAGGTTGTGTAAACCACAAGCTAAACCCTCACAGAGAGAATTGCAGGTAGCCATCCAACCAATGGAAAGTATTACAGGTGGAGTCCTGTAGCTCAGTGGTTAGAGCGCTCGCCTTACAAAATGTGAGACCCTGTATTTCGAATCCAGGCAGGTCAGGGAAAAACCTTGGGCAAGTTTCCCTACTCCACACACCTAATAATAATCCATCCCCCAAAAAACTTAGAATGAAAATTGGTCATTTCAATCCACGACTGTTTGTGGGGGACGCTGCTGTGCACAATTGGCTGCCGCATTTCGCCCACACATATATATACAGTCAATTCACTTTACAGAGTATTCTGTGAAGCGCTTTGAGACGTCTAGAAGATGTAAAAAGCGCTGTCTCAAATGCAAGGATTATAATTATTATTATTAGTAAAAACATTTGTTGGTTAGTGCACAATCGGAGCATCTCCAACCCCCTCTGAAGTCACGAGTTAATATAATTCTCAAATGAAATCCGCGAGGATGAGTGAACTCCACAGACATCAGAAAACTCACTGACGCGAGCTTGAAAATTTGACATCAGATAAGCACAACATAGAATCGACTTTTCTTCTTTCCGCAAATGCTGAGGTAGTCAGCAAAATCCTACACGTTTATGCCAAACCTCCCGAATGACAACAGTCACGCCCTTTTTTTTGTACTGTACGCTTTAAGTTTTCAACACTGAGTTGTGTTCAACGGGAACTCACGGCGCATCTTGCTTTCAAAATAAATAGATTAAATGCACTTCTCCTAAGCGCTGCTCTACTAAATTGAGCAGCTTTGCCTAAGCCACATACCATCTTCATGTAGGACTCCCCACCCGGTCACGTAGCAGTGTGCTCCATTCGTGAAGACATGGGTCGCAGCTGGTAAGCAGACGGGTTGGATGGTGTCACCGAAAAAGACCGGTGCATTCAGTTCTAACAGTGCTATGTCGTAATCTGAGGTGTACTGATTGTATTTGGAATGCACAACGATCCTCTTAATCAATCTGGTCACTACCCGAGTGTTCATCCTGTTCATTAATCTCAGGCCTAGATACACAGTCCAAGATGATGAGGTAGAATATCTGTAACAGTAAAGAAATCCATTGTCGGTGATCAAACAGAATGTGGCTGGAGCATCGTGATTAGAGCGCACTCGCCTCTCGCAAGCGAGACAACCCAGGTGATAATTTCTCCTTAACAAAATAAGAATGATTCGGTCACTCAATCCATGATGATTTGTGGCTGTGTGCAATTGGCTGCCGAGTTCTAGCTCACAAAATACACAGTCAATTCATGTCACAATATATTCTGTGAACCGCTTTAAGACATCTCAAAGATGCAAGAAGGCACCATATCAAATGCAAGGATTCTTATCATTGTCTTTATGAGGATATATTTGACCATTTATTCCATTTAAACCTACATTTAATTCTAAGCTTCGGATTGTATGGCTGTGGAAACTTATCTGTTTGGTACAGTAATATGGTAATAATCCTTAAATTTGATATAGAGTTGCTCGTTTTTACATTGGGAAAATGTGTCAAAGCACTTCAAAGGAAATACTATAAAATGCTAATAATTATATTTTGTAGATGAATGAGGCAGCCAGTTTACGCACAGCGATATCCTCCAAACAATGTACCTATTGTTCTATCCTTTAATTTCCCTCAATCTTGTACATCTCTATAGTAAAGTATTCAACAACAAAAAACTTTGGCGTTGGACTTGAATGTCGGCGGGTCCAACAGAGATCAATATTCCCGAACGCCATATTTCGCTGCAGCACACACAAGGATTAAATAAATTTTAAGCAAACTATCCGAACAAATCACATACATTTCTTAAAAGATAAAACAAAAAAATCTTTGCAAATCCTTACAAAATGGAAATGATCACACTGCAGTGTACCGTATAGAGTCAGAGTCTTGGAAGCAATGTGCAGCAGAGAGGAGCCAACGATTTGAAACAATGGATGCCCCACATATATGGCCGTACATTCCCATCTGCAGGCTGACTTGCCAAGGCCATTCACCAGCCCTCGCATCCTCACCCCCAACTATTTTTGTTTTCTTGGCTGGGTTTGTTCCACATGCTGTAATAGATTTAAACGTTTACGTTACACACTGTAAACCAGAAATGACACGCTACGTTACGTCTGTGTCTGTTCTCAAAATCGCCCCCCCTTAAAACCCTCGCGGAATGTATCATTTCCCAGGCGTGATCTAAAATCTACTTTAAGCTGAATTCTCCTTCTCCTTCTCTGATCGAGTTTATTGGGTGAATGAGGTGGCTCAGCATCATCTGATGAGGAAATTATATGGAAACCACATCTGACTAATCATTAAGCAGTATTTATAACACATTTAGATCTGCAAATATTTGTCCAAGACGGTTTTGTTGATGTTAAGATGTTGAAAGATGTAAATTATTATAGGCATATATTTGTAAAAAATGACACGTATTATTGTACTGAAATTTGAAGATTTCAACAAAATAAATAAAATGTTAAAAACTTTGCATTTGAGATAGTGCCTTTGAGTTTGGGAAGGGGGGACATCGCAAAGCACTTCGCAGGATGTAATATGTAGCAACTGCGTATTCTATGGGCAAATGAGGCAGCCAATTTGCACACAGCAATGCTCCACAAGCAGCCATTAAGTGAGTGACCAATTTTATCTCAGGGGATAATATTGGGCTCCAGGAGAAAGGACACTAGGGAGAAACTCCCTTCGCTTTTCAAGTGATGCCATGGTATCTATAACATCTATCTGAAAGGGCCTGTCAGTTAAATGTCTCATTCGAAGAATGGCATCTCCAAAAATTCAGTATTTCCCTCATCACTATATTAGGAACATAGGAACACGAGTAGGCCATTCAGCCCTTACTGCGCCTGTACATTTAATTAGATTACTGCTGATCTGTACCTCTTTTCTTTGAAATCCTTTCATTTTGTATTGGAATATACAACCTTGTGACTTACAGACAGGCGAGAGTGCCATCAACTGAGCCAGGCTCATCCCTCCAATCTATGACCACACCTGATATAGAATTCTTTGCTGTACACCACGTTCCACATTTTACCTCAACATACCACAGCCTGCTTCATCTGATCCATCCAGGCAGTCTCTTCTCCCATCACACTCTGGGTTGATCTTGTTGAGGCATTTCCCATTACGGCACTTATATGAAGATAAGTAGCAGCCTTTATGCACCGTTGAATGGACATCTGTGGAGAAATGCACTACAGAGGATAAGCAAAAAGTCACATTTTACCTTTTCCTGTGGCTTAGTGGTTAGAGCACTTGTCTTGAAAGCTGGGGAGACCTGTGTTCGAATCCAGGCAGGTCAGGGCGAAACCTTGGGCAAGTGTCCATACTCCGCACGCCTAATGATAATCCGTCCATAAAAACCACCATAATAAAATTGGTCATTTCAATCCACGACTGTTTGTGGGGGAGACGCTGCTGTGCGCAATTGGTTGCTGCGATTCTCCCACAAATATATAGTCAATTCATTTTACAGTATATTCTGTGAAGCGCTTTGGGACGTCGATAAGATGCGAAAAGTGCCATATCAAATGCAAGGATTATTTTTATTATTATTATTATTGCCTCTTGCAGGCGAGGGCCTGTGGTGAACAAATTCCCAGCATCCCTTGTAATCTTTCAAATTCTTCAACCATAGCGATTTCTCATAAATTATTAAATACAAATCAAAAGGTGAAAAGATTGCAATGTTTCAATGCAATGGCTATCACTATTAATCATTCGTCCATAAGTATCTAGGCGGACATTCTACCTGGATCTAGCTTCACTCTAAGGAGCATTTCAGAATATCCAGAGTATCCAAAATTGTTCAGTTTAGTCTTAACTTTGTGGTCAGTTCTTTGCAGATCTTAAAATGAACATGAGAAATCGAAGCATAGAGCACTGGGATACATCAAGTGTTTCTGTATGAACATTGAGAAGACCTTGGAAGAGATACAGTGTTGATATTGGACTAAACTGGAATTGAAGCATGGAAACTCACAACCAGGGATGTGGACCACACAAGAAAGGCGATCAAGGAGAATATACAGTAGTTTGCGTTGTGTGAAAGGTGGAGGAGAGATTGATAGGGATGATGAAGGACAGGAAACCTCAAATTGGAAGGATGCCACTAATGACTGATTAAAGTGGTGGCAATCTTGTGAGTGGAGGAATTCAGAAAGAAAATTGTGAAACAAAATGAGCATATACTGTAATAATATAACAATAATCCTTGCATCTGATATAGCGCTTTTCACATCTTATTGACGTCCCAAAGCTCTTCACCGAATATACTGTAAAGTGAATTGGCTGCCAAATATATACAGCAGTGTATCACGGCAGCCAATTGCGTACAGCAGTGCCCCCCCCCACAAACAGTCGTGGATCGAAATTACCAATTTTATTATTGTGTTTTTTTTTGGAGGGATTATTATTAGGCGTGTGGAGTAAGGAAACTTGCCCAAGGTTTCGCCCTGACCTGCCTGGATTCGAACACAGCTTGGTCTCCCCAGCTTACAAGACAAGTGCTCTAACCACCGAGCCACAGGAGCTCCACAAGCTGTAGTTGGATTCCAACAATAAATTCCAGTACCTTAGCAAGAAAGGGCAAGTTAGGGATGGATGTTAGTTTATTGAAGGGCTGATGAGATATGTGGGAGAGGGGGGGCTGTAGATGTTGGTCCATACTTCTACAAAAATAGATCAGCACATCTTCATACCTCCTCACATACTATTGCTGGATCTAGGATATGTTCTCCTTTCAGAAACACCCTGTACAGTTTTTCAGGAACACCCAGGAGACTTGCACAGAGAAACATTAACCTTGTTCCCCGCACAAACTGACTTTGAAGCACTTGGGAAGTGAAATGTGTTCCAGTCAATTCACTGGCAAACAGCTGACTTTTCATCGGAGTCAAATCTTAAGTGGGTCCTGTTGACTTTCGTGTTCCTATTGTCCAAGTCACAGCACCAGGAACTGAACCTGCAGGCGACGTGACTCTCTGTTCTCACACAATTTTCAATCAATGATCATCGAGGAATAGCAGAGCCGCATTAACAAGGATTATTTGATAATATTTCTGCACGTGATCTGAAGCTGTTATGAAATAATTATCGTTTGTGGCTTCCTGTGCATGCTGATCATTTGCTGATATCACTTCCAGTGTACTATTTGTCCAGAAGACATGAAAATACACTATATATATATATTGAAGTTGTTGTTATATCAAGTGCAAGGTTTATTATTATTATCCCTCTCTGTTCTGGTGAATTACTTTGTGGTCAGTCAGGCCCCCTTGCCACACGAGGAAACCAATCTTCAAACCAAAGTACTGGGAGTTCCACATGTGTGTGGTTTCTGTTTGTTCTGTACTCCCCAGAGAGCCACACATTCGATTTACTTAATCCACAGTGTCTAGGTGTAGATTTTCACGAGCCAAGGCATTTCATTGGATCCCAGGGTGTGCGTCTGCAATACAGCTGGAATTTAATCAATTAAATTTGCACTTCCTCAATTCCAGTGGAAAGAAACCTGAATTTCTTTTGAAATTTCTTGTGAATTTCATTTGTTTTCCTTTTGAATTCTATTAAAATCTAAATTAGGAAATTGCCTTAGGAAAAAAAATGCTATCGTTTTACCCATATAGATTCCGAGAAACACATTACCTCTGTGCCATGACTCCCAAATAATATATCATTTGACTTTATTGGAGATGAGAAAACTAACAAGGTCCGTGAAACCTGAAGCATGAGATCTTCATCTGTCAGCATGTGGCTTAATGTTTCGGTGTCAAGACAATAATAATCCCTCCCAAAAAAATACAATAATAAAAACTGGTCATTTTGAATCCACGATTGTTTGTGGAACTCTGCTGTGCGCAATTGGCTGCTGCATTTCGCCCACAAACATCCAGTCAATTCACTTTACAGTATATTCTGTGAAGCGCTTTGGGACGTTGATAAGATGTGGAAAACGCTATATCAAATGCAAGGATTATTATTATTCAGGTGGTCTCGGCTCCAAGTCAGAAAGCTTTGGGTTCAAGCTGAATATCAGAACTTTGAACTCACAATTCCAACTCATACTCCAATACAACTTTGGGCATGTTTGAGATAATAATAAATATGATAATAATCCTTTTTATATAGCGCTTTCCACGTCTTATCGATGTCTCAAAGCGCTTAAATGATGAGTTGTTAACTCGAGGAACCCGTCTATCTGTTTGGCCGGATGTTAAAGATCCTGTGGCACTATTTGGAAAAAGAAGGGGGCTTCTCTTGAGAGCCAATTCCCCACACTAAATTGGTCATCGACTTCATAGCTGTTTGTGATAATGTGTGAAAATTCTCCAATGTGTTCATCCTACACTTCATAGAAACTCCTGTGACATCTCGCCATGGCATATCAAATGCAATAATTATTTATTTTATTATTAATGGACATTGTGACGGACACTAATGCAGCACAAATCTCTAGAGATCTGCGTGCGTTGTGCATTCAAGCAAGTTTCTCAGGACACAGAAAAACAAACTAATAATTCTCATCACTCACATGACCTGGTACAATTGAGTTCATCGCTTCCATCTCCACAATCATTTACTCCATCGCAAAGGGATGTCTGGGAAAGGCAGTTTCCATTTAAGCAGTTAAAATGACAATCTGCAGTACAATCAAACACAAGCTGTGGTTGTGTTGTTCAGGGTGACATAGATTTAAAATACAATATGAAACAACACAAAATCACATTTGTACATTGCCTTTTTTGTCAGGAAGACATCTGTCAAGGACAGTCAGGGATCTGGATCTGAGCTGGAGGGGGGGTGGGGGGATGGGTGAGTTGGGGAGTGCGGGGAGAATAGGTAGGGTGGAGGGCAGAGAATATTAGGGTAGCCAAAGGCGAGGTTGAAGAGGAGGGTCTTCGGATGTGCCTTGAAAGAGGCAAGGGAGCGAGCGAGCGAGGCAAAGGGAATGTGGGATGCAAATAGTGAGGGCAGAGAGGCTAAAGGCCTTACCAGTGATGGTGGAGCAGGGGCTTTGAGCAGGCTACAGCCTGCTGAGCAATGGGAGTGGGCAGGTTGATGTGGCATTAGAAGGTCACAGAGGTAAGAAAGGAGCAAGGCCGTGGAGAGCCTTGAAGGTGAGGATGAGGAATTTGATCTCTATCCTTCTGCGGGACGAGGAGCCAGTGGATCCGGTGAGGGTGATAGGGTCATGGAGCCTGGTGCTGGAGAGGACTGGATGATTTGCAGCTTGTGGAGGGAGGAGTTGAGGAGGCCGACAAGCAATGAGTCAGTATAGTCGAGCTTAGATGAATGCGTGGATGAGGGTTTCAGGTGCCTGAGGCAGTGGCAGAGCCAGGTGATGTTGTGGAGGTGGGGGAAGGCAGAGCGGATCATGGCACAGATGTGGGTTAGAATGGTGGTGAAAGAGGAGGGGGAGACAGATTGGAAGGTGTGGAGGGATAGAGGAATGGGTAGGGGCCAGAGTGAGAAGGGGAGATGCGGAGGGGGAAGCAGATTATCTAACATATCTGCAGAATTGATAATCAATAAGGAAATCTGCTCTCAATTGGTTTTATTTTAGCAATAAAATTTACATTTGTATAGCGCCTTTCACATCAGGAGCAGGTTCCAAGTCACTGAAACCTACAGTGTTAAACCTACAAAAGTTAGTTAATCCACTGATGTTCCTCTGGACTCTCCCAATTCTATGAATTGTTCCTTTGTTCCTCTACGCAAACAATTTCATCTCTTACTCCAATTAGCCTTGACACGAGCAACAAAACTCAGAATACTGATTCATATAAAGCTCTGTACACATCAAGTACTGTCTGGTTGTATTATGTTTCAAAAGAACTGCACTGTCATTCAGATTTAGAATGAAAACATGTTGTTGGATTCAATATATTATTATCTCTTTTCTTGTTATCGCTTTTCTGGGGGTAATATTTCATTTTTTTAAAAAAAAAGAGTCACTTCAATCTTACGACTGTTTGCAGATCACTGCTGTCTGCATTTAGCTGCTACGTTTCGCCCATAAAATATACAGTCAATTCACTTGACAGAATATTCTGCGAAGCGTTTTGAAGTGTCTCAAAGGTAGGATAATGTGCTACATCAAATGCAAGGATTATTAGTATTATAATACCACCAGCAGTCTCCAAGCACAATTTAGACGGAGAGACAATTTAATGCAGGACAATGGAATGGAAGCTAAGTAAGTTATATAATAATAACTTACTGCACTTCACTTCATCACTTCCATCTAGACAATCCCTCCATCCATCACAATGGTTCTTTGAAGAAATGCACGACCCATCCTTGCATTGGAATTGGTTGGGACAGGCTGATCAAATAAGAGAAGATGTTTTTTTATTATTATTTCTGAAAACAAATTATCTGCCTGACGCAATACAGTACAGCAAACAACTTACTTTCACAGTGAATATGACCTTGAGTTCACAATTCACACACCAATTGGGATTAATCCCATTGTGGACATGAAGACTGTGGATAATGGTGAATGTGTCTCTCTCTCTCTGTCTGTCTGTCTGCCTCTCTAAATGTCTGAGTGGTATTGCTGTTCCACGATGGTGGTACGTACTAAACAAGCAGGTAATGTGGGCCAGAAACATCCGTAAACAGAATGAGGCAAGACAATTCATTCAAAATACTGGGTGAAGGGCCATCTCTCTGCCTATTTGTCTGTGTCTGTGTGTTTGCGTCTCTGAATGTGTGTGTGTGTGTGTGCATGTGTCTCTCTAATCTTGATCAGAATTCTCTTTCTCTGGGTTAAAAAAAATAAATTCAACATCACGCCTAAGATCATCGATTCCACTTGAAATTCTCAATATTGGCTGAGAGCGCCTTGTGTGTCAATGACCACAATGCTGGACTGAATTGTAACCCATTAGCTTCATTGACATACAAGGCGCTCTCAGCCAATATTGAGAATTTCAAGTGGAATCGATGATCTTTGGCGTGATGTTGAATTTTTTAAAAAATTATTTATTTCCAGAGCAGCCTCCTCATTTTGATCCGAGTGATTAATGTGGATCCTATCTGCATTACAGATCAAGTGGACATGGAAGGATCCCCTTGGGAAAATAAGAGAAGTAGGAAACACCATCGATGAAAAGTGTTTAACGAGGAAGTCCATAATCACTTTCTCAGGCCAGCTGGGGATGGGAAATAAATGCCATTATTTGTTGTATAACTGTACTTGTTATTTAAGAACAAATGAACAGCATTTATTTGTTGTTAAATAACTTAAGATTTAAGTTCATAAATCTTAACTTATTTAAGAGCCCCCCAAATAAATACACTGAGACAACAAACCAAAAATAAACTTTCTACTAAGTTCTTTCTAATCAGTCTCATTCTATAAAAGGCTTTGAGGTGTTTATTTTGCACATGAAAGACAGCTCGTACAAGTAACAAACTGTTATAAAAGTCAACGGTTTTGAAACGAGATGAACAGACGCTACTTACGGTCTTCAAAGCTAAACGCTCTGTACTCCAAGTAAAAGCCTTTACGGGTGACTGACTGATCCGAGTGAAATTTAATTTTGACAAATCTTCCATGAATCTTGCTGAGGCTGCCTTCGGAAATGGGACTGCAATATCTGCAAAACGAACGGCATAAATCAACGAAGATACTATTGGGCTTTGCCATGCGTTGTTTACCAAACACACATAAAATTGCTCAAATTGCTCTACATGCAAAAAACACAGTTTAAGTGTTTTTCACAGTTTAGTGTCACAGCTAATTTGTCTCTTATTACCACGTCGCTTTGCACATGTTAGCACTGCTAAACTGTTGATATTTTTAAATCACAGATTTTAAATCTGTGATTTAAAATCTGTGAAATGGATGTTGGACATATTAACTAGATACTAAAGAAAGGTTCCAGGCTGTCGAACTTGCAGGCTGTTAATATAAAAGTCCAGGGCTGGCAGGATCAGTGTTATGGCAATGGATGTTTCTCTCGTCAGCCTGCCTCAGATGGCAACACCCTCGCCCCTTCGTCAGAAAGTTGTGGTTTCAAGCCTCAAGCGAGGAATTCAGGTTGTCCCCATTCTAAGCGTCCGTGATCAACATCACTGCACTTGGCAACAAGAGAAATTCATAACCTCTAGGGAGGGAGCCCATTATAACTTTGTTAACATCCTTTCTGCACTGCGCAGAACCGCACAACCGCCACATTAAGAAGTGTAAATATATTTTTTTAAAAAACGTTTTCTTAACCTTCACTGCACTCTTATTGTGTTTGCCCACAAAACGCACATTCTCCTGACGTGAAAGGCACTATGACAAATGTAAAAATTATTATTACAGTACTGTACTCATAAGAATATATTGTAGTTTGGGAACTTTTAATAGTATTTTAGCAAGTAACATTCTGCAATGAGTGCTTAACGTAGCGTCAAATATTCTAAACAGTGTGCAAGATGGACATAGGAACCTATACTGTAAACATGGTACAGTTCTTTATGGTATGCAATACAGTATTTGACAAATGCATCGGAGGAAATAAAAGGCACTGGGTACGGAAGTGACTTTAATGAATAGAATTTACCTGTGAATAGAATTTCACGGGTAAATAAACAGGGTTTTGTACCCTGACGAAGGCAAGGTGGAATTCATTTTACTTTTAAACTTGAAAAAAAATTGAATTCAGTAGTATGATTTCTATACATTTTCATGAAGACAAACGAAAGTTAAATTCAACTACGTGAACTATACGGGTGCCTTTAATCCAGTGTCCAGCTTGCCTACTCAAGGGGACATCAAAGATCAGATAAAAGTATTCGAAAGGAGAAACTCAATTCTCCTGGTACGCTGGCCAAGAATCCTCCAGATTAATTGGTAATTCACCAATGGCTGTTTGTAACACTTTCCTGGCACAAATAGTTGCAGCGTTTGCCTACAAAACAGTGGTTATACTTAGCAATGAAGCGAAAGACACTTGATGCGAAAGACACTATAAAAAGGCAAGTCTTTCTTTATAAACACACACACGTCTTAAAATGTATTCCTTAATATATATTAATATTTTTGACGTCCTCCTGACGTGAATTGCAAGTGTAATACAAGTGTAATTTTGTCGTTGTGGTTAATAGACTTGCATTAAGATGCAAAAGGCCTTTGTTTTTCTATTTGGGAAAGTTTAGCTTTCCATCAAGCTTCGAGAGGACGTTCGACTTGAAAGATTCTCGTCAGGGCCATACTCTTGATGAAGTGACAAGTCAACACTAGCGATACCAAATTACAAAACTGTTTTTCATACCTGACCCCATCTATCTCCACCCAGTCCTTATCGCAGACGCCAGAGCTTTGCGACCGTTCTTGGGTTTCCAAAACGAAAACAGAAAACGCTATAACATATCCAGGAGCAGGTGCCTATACACACACACACATACACAAAAAACAACTTGAATTTACAGTCATGTCAGAAAGCTCAAGACTATGCTAGAGCCAGCGCAGTAAATAGCGTTAGGAAACACCACTGTATTGCCAATTTTGTGGATATGGGATAAAAAAGATGGTCATTTCAATCCACGACTGACTGTGTGTAGGGGATGCTGCTGTGCGCAATTGGCTGCCGCGATTTGCCCACAAATATATACAGTCAATTCACTTTACAGTATACTCTGTGAAGTGCTTTGGGACGTTGAGAAGATGTGAAAAGTGCTATATCAAAAGTGCTATATCAAATTATTATTATAAAATAAGTTTGCCTAACATTCACCACACACCAGTGAGATTAAACACTTTGCTCGTAGTCATCTGCATGCAAACAATAAAAACATCTAAGCAACAAACATGGTCATGTTATAATTGGTCATATCTGAAACAATCATATCTTAGTCACATCTTGAGGGTGATCTAATCTAAGATAAATAATCATATTTTAGACTTGCAGTGACATTTTGACAGTAGAAATTCTCTCAAGCAAATAAGGCGGAGATTTCAAAATATGTCTCATTATTGCTGGTAAGTGCTTAATTGGTGTTTGCAATGGGATTTGACCATCATGAGGGATTTACCATCAATACTACTCACTAGTGGTTTGCTAGCATTAACGAAGAGCACTTTATATCCCCTAAAACCATAAAGGTGCACATGTCTACTAATATAGACCAGTGATTTTAGATGATTGATATCGGCTGTATGTCAAGGAATCTCGAAATCCCACCTAGTCGGTACTCGCAAGATAATTTTGTCGTAAAATTTTAAATCACACGGAAATGTGGAATATGATTAAATTCTGTCTAAAATTGAAAGCTGGTTCTTTTTAAGAACTGCAGAAAAACACATTTCAAATTGAGACTGAATGTAAAAAAAATTTCAACAATTCTAGGTGACAAACACTTTGAGATATCTCCGTGACATGATAAGGAATTTTGAGATTCCTTGCCACAGTAATTTGCAAGGATTTTTATTATATTAAATATTGCAGAAAAAACATTGCAATAGTACAGGACCGGGAATTTTTGGGGGCCTCACATATTATTATGACAATGCTGCAAGTTAAAACAAAAGGTATACGAAAGACCCTGATACCCAGAAATGATTTTCCTCGAGGATCTGATGACAGGTGACTTGTGATTAAAGCTTTGTGCAAAGATACAGGCAACTCGTAGCATCACCAAAGAGAGAAGGGACAGAGCCAGCCTCTGTCCTCTCGGCCACTGGACAACCTGGGGAGGGAGAAAATGAACACAATTCCATTGCTACTTACTCTGATTGTCCAAGTACAATCAACCTTGGGAGGATAATAACTAGGATAGAAGGGAGAACTCAAGGAACCATTCCACGAGGTGAAACTGCCACCGCAGCCTGCGAAAGGAATGAAATGAAATGAAATTTCAGCCCCAAGTAGACATTTACATGCAGAGTTCTGTATACTGTATTGTAAAATGGAATAACACACCACACCCAATATTTGACTTTGCTCAAATATTAACCATTATTCAACTGCAAGCCTTGACAGTGAGTGTCAGCAGACTGTTCAACCTGGGTGGGTAGGATAATAATCCGTCCCCAAAAAAACAAACCACAATAATAAAAATCGGTAATTTTTCAATCAAAGACCGTTTGGGGGGGGGGGGGGGGATGGTGGGGGGGTGTGTGGTGGAAACGCTGCTGTGTGTAATTGGCTGCCACGTTTTGCCCACCAATATATGGTCAATTCACTTTACAGTATATTCTGTGAAGCGCTTTGAGACGTCGATAAGATGTGAAAAGCGCTATATAAAATGCAACAATTCTTCGTATTATTATTAGGGGAGGAGGTAGGGATCAGCAGCTGAATCTGATCCTGTCCTTACCCAAACGCCCAACCTTTTCCAGTCTCTGCAAAAAGCAACCAGGAGTGTGTATGTAGCTGATTTCCCCTCTCACTAACCCATGGGCACTGTAGCCCAATTATCATGCCTCAATTCCTGCTCCTGACTGATATCGGCTAAGAGTGTGGACCTTGTTTCAAATCGGCAGCCCCTCTTGTCTTTACAGCCTTCAAAGGGACTTTGTAATTATGCCCGTAGGATTAAAATAAGGATCAGTTGCCGGTTTCCAATACTGGAACTGATGCTAATTGATTTGTGGTATTTCTTTATGGGTTTTCTTGAAAAGGAATCTGAGACTGGAGTTCCCATGGAACAGGAATTTTAATGGGGTTCCTTCTTAGAAATGCTACAACTTAGCTGACCAACTGTTAGTATCACAGTTTTTGAGAGTATTCCCACACCCGCCCTCCGGAGCTGCAATGCTCTCCCGCCATCGTCAATGCTGCTTTGCTGGCAATAATCATAATACTGTAATAATCCTTGCATTTGATATAGGGCTTTTCACATCTTCTAGACGTCTCAAAGCGCTTCACAGAATATACTGTAAAGTGAATTGACTGTATATCTGTTGGCGAAACGCGGCAGCCGTTTGCACGCAGCAGCGTCCCACAAACAGTCATGGATTGAAAATGACCAATTTTATTATTGTAGATTTTTTTTTAGGGATTATTATTAAACGTGTGGAGTAAGGAAACTTGCCCAAGCAGATAAGCAACGAGATTTTTCTACTGCTGTCCATCGGTGTGATTTAAGGGCAATTTTGGGGGGGAATAAGTTCAAAAAGATCCAATATTAGTGAAGTTTGTTTTTACAATCTAAAATCACGGACCTCCTTTTGGAATAGCTTGGAAATAGGCTTTAAACACCGCATTTTCTCTCGGTCTGTCCGATGAAAAGGTCACCAGCATCACGTTGCCGGCCGAGGTCAATCGAATAAGAGGCGGATTCCACGTCACAGGCAGTCCACACCACCTGAACAAACAGTGAGTCACAACTTCAGTTTTCTGGCATCTTTTTTGGGGTCACATATCGAAACCTATCACCCATAGGTAACCACCCTTGGGAGTTAGAACCACGCATTCCAAACTCTACATGAAAAATGTTCTTGTTTGGGTTGGGAATGTGTACTCTGTCCTCGGGAGGGGACAATAGCAAAATTGATAGAACGCCTTTCATGTTGGGAGGATGTCCCAAGGCGCTGAAATACCAAGCTTACCTAATTCCAGAAAGTACTGTATTAGGTGCAGGGTGATAAGAGCTCTGGGATTTAATTATACAGTACAAGAATAATAAAATATCCTGAATAATAATAAATTTGAAGTAAAATAGTGTAAATGATTAATGAGATATTATTTTTTAAAACAACTAAATTCTACATGTCGTTCTGTGGCTATCTCAAGTGATTACAACATAAGATATAAAGAACTAGAGAAGATCAGGAAATATATTGACCTGCAAATTGAATATGACTAGTATAAAAGAAAAGCGTAGTTCCTACATTCATTGATTCATAAACTGGAACTATTAAAAAGACTATTAATAATTGCTCAACAAAATATCTGGTGAACAAAACATATCAACCTCTTACAGAAAGTAGCTACTTTAGGAAGTTCAAACTAAGGAAAGTATTATAATACCTATTCCTATTTAATGTGGCAGTGGTATTGGTCTGGCTGCCCCATCACTGAGAACTGCTTAGAAATTACCTCTAAGGAATGATGTTGTCCACAAATATATACCGTAAATACCCGCGTATAAGGCACACTCGCGTACAAGGCGCAACCCCACTTTTGACCTTTTCTTGATGAAAAAAACCAGAAGCATTTTCAATGATATTGCCGGCAGAAGGGAGGAGAGACAGGAGAGACAGGGAGGTAGGGAGAGAGAGAGGCAGGCAGGCAGGGAGGGGGAGAGGGAGGCATGGAGGGAGGGAGGCAGGCAGGCAGGGAGGGAGAGAGGGAGGCAGGCATCCAGGCAGCCAGGGAGGGAGAGAGGGAGACAGGCAGGTAGGCAGACAGGAAGAGAGGCAGGCAGGCAGGGAGGGAGGCAGACAGGGAGGGAGGGAGAGAGAGAGAGGGAGAGAGGCAGGCAAGCAGGCAGCCAGGGAGGGAGAAAGGGAGCCAGGCAGCCAGGGAGGGAGAGAGGGAGACAGGCAGGCAGGCAGACAGGAAGAGAGAAAGGGAGGGTGGGAGGCAGACTGGGTTCGGCAGAAGGTAAGCACAGCACTGAAGTCCGCTGCTGATGCCGCCGCCCGGGCGGCCGAGGCCGAAGCCCCGTCACCCGCTCCTCCCAACCCCCGCCGGACACTGACCAAACCCCGGCTGACAGTGCGCCGGCCGCCCCCCCTGTTTACTGTATTTCCGAGGCTCAAAATTTCTTGTTCCTGCGTATAGGGCGCACCCCCAACTTTCGAGATCTTCCCAGGTGAAAAAAAGTGCGCCTTATACGCGGAGATATACGGTAGTCAATTGTCCTGCTCTCCTTCCCCCGACCCCTCCCACCCCCTATTCTGATCCCTACCTGACTGTTCAGTACCTTGGGACATCCTCCCAATGTGAAAAGCGCTACATAAAAGTCATTATTGATTCATTTAAATTGTAGAAGCATTTTAATACTGATAATAATCTCTGTCTTTCATACAGAGACTTTTATGCCGAGAGAACACCTCAATGTCCTTGACAGGACTTTACTGTAAAGTGTGTGGCTGGGCATTTTGTAGGCAAACATCTACATTGCTGTAGTAACTCCTAATTCCATAGTTTGATCTTTATTTACATGTTAGCTCTGCCTGATGATATATTTTGGAAGAATCATTCCCATAAAACTTTGGAGTGATGAGTGGTGGGGGGGGGGGGGGGGGGAAGGGGACGGATGGGGAGGGAAGAAAAGCCTTTTATTTCTGTACCTCTTCAAAGGCAAGAGTCCGAAAGTCAGTTCGTATATAAAAGAGATAAAGGCGTATTGCAAACAATGATTGAATTTTGCCTTAGAGCAGGCTGCTCCTTTATACGAGCGCGGCCAATGAGAATTGGCCGCCTACTCAACCATGGATGGTATCACAGCCAAGCACCAACCTGTCCTCGATTGTATGGTTTCCCACAGGGGTTACAAGATAGTGTTCAAGAGTAATACTCCTAGGTTATTTTACTCCTCTAGCCCAGAGACACTCAGAACAACTCTACCGCCCCTATTTACTGCCATCCATCAGCTCAGTAAGTAGGTCAGAGGTTATGATCTGGCACATTCAGTAGAGCAGAGGTCTCCAAACAGTCGACCATCTCCGCAAAAACAAGGCGGCTAGAGCGATGTTTTTCCCAGTTTGAACAGTGACGTTTATGTTTTATTTCCGGACGCCATGAAACATTGTGTGAATCTGCCTTTGACTCAACAACCACACAGTTCGAGCTCTCCCGCCCACTTGTCTTTTGATCGTTGGCGTGATAGCACCACCTAGCTGTCATCCACCAAAGGCTAAGGCACGGAGAGGCACAGTCTCAACACCGGTTTCACACTGGAATGGAACCCAGACACAGTCGCAAGTCGACTCTGCTAAATATTAGGATTGGTTTCATTGGCCTTACCGTGCTATTATTTTGTTCTGAACGGGAAGCAGGAAGTCGTAAGCCGACAGCTTATGGATTGCACAGTTTCCTGGAGTGGCCCCGTGTAAGGTCAGGATCACCAAGCGTACAATGTGGCCCAAAGGCACCCTGAGTCTCCACTGGTAATAGGACCTCTTCGGGCGAGTCAGGGTCAGGGTCCGATTATTGCCCGGTTTTGCATAAAGATCGAAGGAAATCGCTGCAGAAATAGGACAGAAATCTAATAGTGGAACACAGAGATTCGGAGCAGTCAGGAGAGTCAAGCGTGTTCACAACCTTTGCAAGACAAAATGGGAACCAAATGGTCTCAAGGGTATAAAGAATGTCCCTTATGAACTTAAATACAAATATTATTATACAGTAATATTACACAGGACAAATGCTTTACCTGATTTTACTGCCAAATCGTACTCCTCAGATCCTGAAGCTGCAGGAAAGTTGAAAAGACAATTAACGTCACAATAGAAAAAAAACACAGAAACCTAGTACAGTACTGTAACATGCAACTTGGTCTACAGTACAAATCTGGGTTTTATGTAAGTGGAAATACTACCAAACAGCTCGACTGTGTAAAGATCGAAATCTTCTTCCATGGACCATATCTCTTCAGAGGAGTTCACTGTGAGTACTTTCACCTTTTTGGCATTGATTTGCCGTATGTTAGATGCAGTGGTATTCTTGATGTTGTGCGCTATATCCTTTGGGACTGAGAACTTGCTCCAGTAATAGGCCCGAAGTCCTTCTTCTCCTTCACTGCAATCATTAAGAGAAAAACAAAAGCCATCTGCAATTTCTTAGCATAATAATAAAGTAATCTTTTTGACGTCTCAAAGCGCTTCACAGAATATACTGAATATACTGTATATTTGTGGGTGAAACATGGCAGCCAGTTGCGCACAGCAGTGTCTCACAAACAGTCGTGGATTGAAATTACCAATTGTTTTTTGTGTGTTTTTTTCGGGGACAGATTATTATTAGGCGTATGGAATTATTATTAGGCGGATCGGTTTTGTCCTGATCTGCCTGGATTCGAACATACATCTCACGCTTGTAAAGCGAGTGCTCTAACCACTGAGCTACAGGAGCTGGGCTACCCTGGAGATGGGCTAAACACCAACAATGCTCAACAAACATTCATACAAGAATATTGCAACTCCAACTGACCATGGTGACCTAACCCGATTCCAGCATTAATTTGTCTGCTCGTGAAATCTACTAAAAATGGCCTCAATAATTCATTCGTTTGCTGTAGTGGCCTTTAAATCATCATCACGTCTAACATTTAATTCTTCAAGTGCTTGTTTGTGGGTCGTAAGATATTATTTATGTATACATAACAGCATTTATACAACATTTTGCATTTACTGTATATCGCAGCCTCCACGCAGGGCAGAGTCCCAGAACACTTATATAATAACAATACAATTCAGAAAAGTGAAAAGATTTGATTAACATGTGAGGGCATATCAAATCAGTACACGCAAGTTTTTTTAAAAACTCAAAACATCCTGTTAGAAATACTGTACAAGTGAATTCATGAATATTTCTCTCAATTACATAATTGCTGAGAGCGTGGATCCATGCTACCCAACCCCTCCCATCGTATCAGATAATCAAAGCAAATTGTCACGTTTGAATGCCAGGAGAAAATGAGCTCCAGTGAGGGCAGACTATGAAGAATTGAAGGCTCTTCCAAGTCAACAAGGTATGCTATTTTCTCCTTAAAGTACTTAATCTGAACATTACAGGGACGTTGTTGTATTCTGTGAAACGCTTTGAGACGTCGATAAGACGTGAAAAGCGCTATATAAATGTAAGGATTATTATTATTATAACTGAATGTAGTGCAAATGTATTAGGACTGAATTGGTGGGCCAAATGTTTTTCTTCTGTGCTGTATATTCCTTTGGTTCTATACTGAACGTTTGGGGGCAGAACTTGTGAATAGCTTGTCTCTATTACTTTTTGCCACCAACAGGCAATGTCTTTACCGATGCTCTGGCAATCTTTTTGCAACTTTCTGTTGTAAAGTTTATTGGAAACGAGAACAGTGCAACATGACCCATTTCACCACAAAACAATATGTTACACTTACCTAAAAGCTGTGATGATAGATTTCAGATAGTATTTCCCCAATATAGACGGCTGATACATGTCTGCAAACTAACAGATGAAGGACATAAACGTTGAGGAATGAGAAAAGATAATTCAGCCTCGCAAGTGGGTTCCCTCAACAATTCTATCCAACTTCCGAAAAATTTAAAACACTGTCAAATTGTCATCCAACCTCTGAAAGAACTGAGCTCAAGTCCTCAACATTACTGCAACCTTGCAATTAAAATCCAGTCACAGCTTAGTCAATTAACTTTACAGTATATTCTGTGATGCCCTTTGAGACGTCTCAAAGACTGATAAGGCACTACATCAAAGGCAAGTATTATTATTATTGTTGTAGCATCATCCATGAATGCGATCTGAACTGAGTGGTGTCCCATCTCAATCCCTTTTCTCTACATTCAAAAAACTTCAGTCGGTTTGAGCCTCTCTTCACAACTTAGATACCTCTAAGTTCCACAAATATCACCGCCACTCATCCCTGTACTTCAAGTCCTTTCAAACGCTTGCTACATTTGCAGTAAACGTGGCTCGTTCGATAAATAAAACATGGTTTTTAAATAAACCCAATTTGATTTATAATGATAGGGATTTGTGATGCAAATTGGTTGATTTAGACCAAGGCGAACAGCTTTGGGTAAACTAAACATGTTCATTGAATGCTCAGATGCTCACAGCCAAATCTTACTTGTCTGTGATGTCCATATCTTCCTATCCTAAAGTGATGACTTATCATATATCCTCATTAAAATCCATTTGCTTTTCTCGAGTCATCCACTAAGTTTCGCCTGGATCACTTATGGATGCTATTAGTATCTCTTACACCGTCACCTGACCACTCAGGTCACTGACTTCAACAAATGTTGAACCACTGGCATAAGAGCTCTCTCACACTGGCTCTGGTTGGATATCAATGGCTTGTACACCAATTGGAATCACGCTAAGATAAACTACAGTGGGAGAAAGAAAATTATTATATGTACACAGAGGGCCATCTAATCTCCATGAGTTTTAAACCACTTGTCGTCAACAACAAAATTACACTCGTATGGGTCCTTTCACGTCAGCAGGACGTCGCATGCGTACATAAGAAATTACTGGAATGCTTCACTGTGCAAATCAACAAGTAGGAACAAATAGTGCAAATAATGCATTCCTTGTACGCATAATTTACACATCCCGTCACTTTCTGCATAAATGCCATTGTGTATTTTCTCTAAACACATGGATGAATAACACAACACGCCACCCTCGATTGTCAGCAGTGGGCCAAAATAGGGCATTCAAGGAATTAGCTTGAAATGGTTCGGTTTCTGTCCAGTTGAGAATTGTCCTTTTCCACCAACACTGAATTTAACAGAATGATCAAAGCAGTAATCCATCTCTGCTTTTTTTGTGTGTGTGATTGTGTGTGTGTGTGAATAAACACTTGGGTTTATTCACAAACAAACATCAGATCAGATTTTAAGTTTTGTGTCTGGTCAGTGGCAGCCGTCCCACTAATTCGCCCATTAAAAAGGCAATAAGATAATAATGATGATTGTGATCCTTAAACTTGGTAGAGCAGCTTTCATGCCAGGAGGATAATACAACAATCCTTGCATTTGATATTGCATCTTATGTCCTTGGGACCGTCTCAAAATGCTTCATGGAATATATTGTAAAGTGGATTGACTGTGTACTTGACGGTGACAGCGCCTTCTCGACGTGAAAGGCACTCTGTGACGCCATGTCTCTCAAGCAGTTGTGGAAAGAGTGATTGATTTATTGAATGGTTTATTAACCCCCAAGGAACTGATCCCAATTTACCCCAAGGCGCTGCATCGGTTATATTGTAAAGTGCGGTGACTTGGATGTGTTTTCATCCAATCAATCAATCAATCAATCAACCAACAGTTTTGGGATCAGTTTTGGGACCATTGCTGTTTGTAATCTACATCAATGATCTGGACTTGGGTGTACGGAGTACAGTTTCCAAGTTTGCAGATGACACTAAGTTAGGGAGAATAGTAAACAGTGAGGAGGATAGTAGCCATCTGCAAGAGGATATAGACAAATTGGTAAAGTGGGCAGACACATGGCAGATGAAGTTTAATGCAGAGAAGTGTGAGGTGATGCATTTTGGGAGAAGAAATGAAGGGAGGCAATATAGGCTAGATAGTACAATTTTAAATGGTGTAAAGGAACAGAGAGACCTGGGGATTTGTGTTAGTGACTCGTTGAAGGTGGCAGGACAGGTAGACAAGGCTGTTAAGAAGGCATATGGGATACTAGGCTTTATAAATAGGGGTATAGAGTACAAAAGTCAGGAAGTGCTGACTAACCTCTATAGGACTTTGGTGAGGCCTCAGCTGGAATACTGTGTTCAATTCTGGTCACCACACTACAGAAAGGATGTGAAGGCATTGGAAAGGGTACAACGAAGATTTACTAGGATGGTGCCAGGATTGAGGGACTTCAGCTATGAGGAGAGGCTAGATAGGCTAGGGTTATTCTCTCTGGAGCAGAGAAGATTGAGGGGAGACCTAATAGAGGTTTATAAGATCATGAGGGGTTTCGACAGGGCAAATAGAGAAAAACTATTTCCACTCGTGGGTGAATCTGTGACTCGTGGTCACAGATTTAAAATAGTTTCAAGGCGAAGTAGAGGGGAGCTGAGGAGAAATTTTTTCACTCAGCGAGTTGTTCGAATCTGGAATGCATTGCCTGAAAAGGTGGTGGAGGCTGATTCGATAACAACTTTTAAAAGGGAATTAGATCTTTATTTAGGGAGAACGGGTCTATTAGGCTATGGGGAGCGGGCAGGGCAGTGGGATTGAATAGCTCTTTTCAAAGAGCCGGCACAGACTAGATGGGCCGAATGGCCTCCTTTTGTGCCGTAAAATTCTATGATTCTATGATTCTAACCAACCAAAACTTACATTTATATAGTGCCTTTCATGTCGAGAGGACATCCCAAGGCGCTGTACAGTCAGGTAGGGACAAGGCAAGCGGGGGAGGGGTCGGGGCAGGACGAAGAAGGGTAGGAAAATTGACTGCATATTTGTGGGTGAACAAGCCAATGAGAACATTAGTCAGATTGCAGAGACCTGCGTATTATACACCTGGTGCTGATTGACGAACGTGGTGGAACGCTTAAGGAAACGCTTACAAAGAAAAGAACTTGACACTCACGTAATTTTGGACTGCCTGTGCTTGCGACATAAACTGCTGTGAGCGTGGGTCTCCTAATTCACTGGTGTAGGTCAGGTTAGAGATTTCTAGACTTCCACCCAGGTAGAAAATGGAGACGCCCGGCGCTGCAAAGGAGAACAATCACATCTCACATCCACATTCCACCGATAGCATCTACATGGAGCTTCTGTTCACCTGTAAAGGGCACTCAAGCCGAACACTTACCGCTCTGTCAAGCAACCCAGCCAGTGGCCATTGATTGCTAAATTATGCTGTCAAAATGCAGAATTTAAACTTACACAAACAGTAACAAAGGAGCACAATGATTGTTGCTGCGGTTAGAGGGATTACGGGCAGAGATCCAAGGATCCATCTTCTACAGGGTTCACCGGTTGCCAGACTGTGGGAGAGGAGCCGTGGAGGGCAGAGGTCGGCTTTGAATGCTAATGGATCCACCGAATAGGCCGATGAGAGATTGAGACACTGATCGGAAGGCAAGGTCTCTTTGTCGGACACCGTAATAGGATATTTCTGAAGAAGAAGAAGAAAAAAAAACAAGAATCAAATCACCTAAAGTAAACGGTTGTTTCTGCGATAACTATGTCACACCGACATGCAATTCAGGTCCTCAGAATGTTGTCTGAACGGTTTTGTTCAAATCACTGTCCTGCTCTCAGGACGCCTGAACTTGATGAGTTCGATTTGATTCCTCGAGAAAAGACAGCTCTTTAAATTAAATTTGACTCGACAGCCCAGCCCGCCAGCCAGTAATTTACTCTTAAACAAAATAACTTTCTTTGATTTCCTCCCTCCCCCAAAAAAAACCACTTGCAGAATTCCATCGTGGTTATGAAATGCACAGCCCATTTTCTACTGTGTCATCAGTGACCTGCTGCTTACACTATTTTTTAATGACTGCAATCTGTTTTCTCCTTCAGCAATGCTATCATATCATGAGTTACTTTATTCACTGAGTACAACACATACATTTTTAAAATTAATTAATAATAATAAAAACACTACCACAGGAATGTGTTATCTACCTCTTTTGAGCAACACAATTAATTCAGAGTTCAAAGATTTTTTTTAAAAAAAGTTTGGAAACTATCTATTGTTCACTCATAGTTTTAAAAGCCAGTTGATAGCACATTGCCAGTAGGTGAATTTCATGTGAATACAATTTCAATGAGAGTCACAGAGACAGAAAGTGGTTGGAGGGGAGAGAGGGGGAGAGAGAGAGAGAGAGAGACTCATTTTATTTACTAGTACTGTAGAACTCAACAATTTTTTTTAAATGAACAAATAATTTAGCAAATGCTTTTACAGTAAACAGAAAATCGACTTGAAGGCATTAAAAAAAACTGGGAATAAACTGGGTCACTGAAAGCCAGCAGAAACATTCAGAATTCACACTCTGGACCTCTGTTCCACCTTTTGCTTTTCAACCTCTGGTTGAAATGAAAAGTCAATGGGATTTTTCCTCCCAAGAAAGCCCATGTGTTAGTGTGAGAGTGTTAGTGTGAGAGTGTTAGATGGGCTTACCTGTAGAGTGCCAGATGCTGCTGTCATACCTTGGTGCTCAGCTGCTGTTCCTTCTGATACACTGAAGATCTCACACACTCTTTGCTTTGGGAAAGTTAACATCGCCCCCCCACCCACTTCAGTTAATTAAACCCAGAACCTGATCAGGAATCAATTCACTTCTACTCCCACAGTCCACACCTAACCCTTTGTTTTATAAAGACTCATTCAGTTAAAAAAAATTCCAAGCCTCCTTTCCTTTCCTACTTGTGTCTGCAACTAACTCTGACTCTGGTGGTTTGGACGCTGACTTTTGCCCATATACCCTTTAAGAGCCCCCCACAAGAATCAAATGAAGACCTTTCCTTCCCCCACCCCTCCCCTCCCCACCCAAAAACAATGAGAGAGAGACACACACAGATAAAGAGAGTGAGTCTACACTTGCGACACCAGCAGAACACACACAGCTACTGCAAGAGTCCCACCAGCAGCCCAGGGGACAGAGGATAGAGCAACAACACAGGTGTGCTGTGGACAGCCTTGCTCTAGTCTAAAGCTGTGGAGCAAAGACAGACCCCCCCCCCCCCATCCCACACACACATATATATACAGGCAACATTGACTGGCTGATGGGCAGCATCTCAGAGATAACTAATACAGCAGTCAGTATGAGCAGGGAGGGGGGGCTGATGGAGAAAGGTGTTTCAAAAGCCACATGTGGCTTGCTTGGCTTATTGCGTCTTCCCCCCGCCCCAATACCTCTTTTAACTTTAAGGTTTCTCACTCTAATACTACACAGTATAATAAAGCCAACTTTATGGCTTCAGGGAATTAGTGTTTCCGAATTGAGTGTGTGTGTGTCTATTACATTATCTATCTATTACATTATCTATCTATCTATCTATCTATCTATCTATCTATCTATCTATCTATCTATCTATCTATCTATCTATCTCTGTCTGTCTGTCTATCTGTCTATACAAGGGAAAAAATTATCAAACAAAATCTTACAATGAATTGCAATTAAAAAAAAAAAAAATTATAAGAACAAATGGTATGAAGGGGCATATTTAAACTAGCTATTTTAGTAACTTACATAAAATGCCTGTGGTGGTGGGGGTGGGGGGGGGTTGGGGGAAACACAAGTAAGGATTGGGTGCCTGTTCACCGTTAGGGTTCTGCTCATTCCTCACGTGTGTTTATACTGGATAGAGAGTATTGTACAGTTACATACATTTGGCCATTTGACCCAACTAGTCGAGGACAGTGTTTGCCCGCTACTTGAGCGCTCCTTATATCCTTCTATCCCCCTTCTCTTTCATGTATGCATCGAGTTTCCTTTTAAATGTGTTGATGCTTTCGGATTCAGGCACGGCTTCCGTCAGTTATAAGTGCTGGCATTGTGTTCCCTGGATATTCATCGAGCTCTGCTGCACAGGGGCTGTCTGCGGATATAGATACTCCCAAAGATACCATCTGAGGCTCACACACATGATGGAATGAATGGTACCAATGGAACTACACTCCAGTCAGTCACTCATCTCCAGTTAAGAGAGGAAAAGGCACAAAAAAGCCTTGTATGATATATTGCTGTATAACCTCTAATATAATAGAAAAGTCACTGAGATTTCCTAAACCATCTCCTTTAGGCTTTACTGTGATAAAACACTTCTTATTCTACCTTATCTATTACATATATTGTTGTACTGTATATATATTTTATGTAGAAATATATCCTTCACAAATATCCAAATAAAATCAGGCGTAGACCTTCATATTAATACGTTTACCTGTATGTTGTAGTTTTCACAATGATCATTTTGTATCAATAGAGCAGTCAAAAAGAATAGGTTTATCTTGATAACTCATTTATTGTCACACAGATGAATGTATCAAACGCTTTGTAATGTAAAACATTTGCAGTGTGAATTCTCCCAATGTACTATCGAACCAAACTTGCAGCTACGTAAAGCCGTCAGTCACTGGCAATATAGATACGTGTTCCTGGATCCACGTGGCAAACCTTGAGACTCTTGTATAGACACCAGGGAAGTTTGGTCTACCGCATCCATATCCCCAGCTAACTATGCCGATCAAAAACCATCTTCCACCGGCCTTTTCGCGCCAAGATAACGGACCTCCCGAGTCACCCTGCAATGTTAATCACAATTCTGAAACCAACGAATGAGACAAAAAATCCAACCCGTTTTAGCAAAGTATGTTTGAAAATTACACTAATTTGCTTTGGATTTATATTAATAATAAGATAATAATCCTTGCATTTGATATAGCGCTTTTCACATATTATCGACGTCTCAAAGCGCTTCACAGAATATGATGTGAAGTGAATTGACTGTATAGTTGTGGGTGAAACGTGGCAGCCAATTGCACACAGCAGCATCCCACAAACAGTCGTGGATTGAAAATGACCAATTTTTATTATTGTGTTTGTTGTTTCGGAGGGATTATTATTAGGGGTGTGGAGTAAGGAAACTTGTCCAAGGTTTCTCCCTGACCAGCCTGGATTCAAACACAGGTCTCACGCTTGTAAGGCAAGTGCTCTAACCACTGAGCAACAGGAGCTCCACATATGAAAGGTGCCTCAAAGCAGATAATAATATGCAACATATCTGTACGTTTGTGTATATATATATATATTTATACAGTATAAATTACAGATACACACATACCTATATATACACTGTATATAAATAAAATATTGCAGCTGGAAGCATAGAAATGAATAACACAGAAGGAGGCCTTTCAGCTTATTGTGGCTGAGCTGGCTCTCTGTGAGAGCGAAGCATTTACTCTCGTTCTCATGCCTTTTCCCCTACACTTCACATCAATCCATTGGCTAAACGTTGACAACTACAAACTAAATGACTTGAAATATACTTGAACCAAATCAGTTCAGACTGCGTAATACTTGTATTTAATATTAATAATAATAATCCTTGCCTCTAATATAGCACTTTTCACATCTTATTGACGTCTCAAAGCGGTCACAGAATATACAGTAAAATTAATTGTACATTTGTGGGCAAAATTTGATATTATTTGGGTTCAAATTCATTGTTCAGGTTGAAATAAACCTCTGTGATATTCTTATTGAGCTCTTGTAGCCATATTTTTTACACTTACTCGACAAGCATCTCTTTTGCCTGATAGCATCCCAGCACACAGCATCCGTGGAGTGATGAGTCCGTAGGTGGAACGACAGAAAGTTTGATTAATGATCTCAACCTCGGCTTCTTGCAGAACCGTAGGATCACTGGTGTCTTTGGTACGGTACAAAGATAAAATTAAAAGGCTGTATTTACCTGCCTGCAAATGTACTTTGCTGTGCGTTAATGCTCTACCTGTTATTTTGCTGTGCGCTGAATGTTAATACTTAGTCGAGTGAGGAAAACATTAAAGACATGCAATCATTTATAATTTACATTTTCACTCATTTCTTAAATAATAATATGCTTTCTGTGGTTTTTTGGGGGGAGGATGTTCCAAAAAGCTTCACAGGATTTACCGTAAAGTGGAGTGACTGTGTGTTTTGTGGCAAATTTATGCCGTGGAGACATTCTGCCATTAAGTGAATGGAACAATTTTATTGAGAGAACTATTGGCTGAGACAACCCGGGAGAGAGAAACTCCCTTCTCTTTTCGGATATTGCCGATGGGATCTTTATTGTACACCTGGGATAGGCGGATGGTTTGATATCTCACATGTCGCCTGGCAAACACCCAAGCATTGTTTAGGTGACATCTGCGGTTTTAAATTGAAATAAAGCTTTTTAATGATGTTCTTACCTTCTTCTTGTCTTCGACCCCATCCAGTCACCCAACATTTCCCCCCATTCGGCACTGCATGGGTAAGTGAAGGGACGCAGATTGGTTGGATGACTGCTGCCAGTGAGTCTGGCCATGCCTTCTTCATCTGTAGCAGTGAAATATCATAGTCAAAATTCCGAGTGTTATAATATGCGTGGACAATGATACGTTTCAGCTCACTTGTGAACTTTGGGTCCCCTTGAATCTGCATTCCTAAATGAGCTACCCACGGTCTCGGATCAGACAACCTTGTGAAAGAAAAGAGATTTAAAAATATATATATTTGATGGATATTTAATTTTCCTAACAACCTTAAGTCACAGACAATTATGGGGGAAGGGGAAGCAGAGTGGGAGAGGGGGAAGAGTTAGTGAGGCAGCCGAAGGCGCGGTTGAAGAGGAAGGTCTTCAGACCAGCCTTGAAGGAGGAAAGGGAGGAAGCGAGGCGGAGGGGCTGTGGGATGGAGTTCCACAGTGTGGGAGCAGAGAGGCTGAAAAAGAGGCCGGTTGGGCGGTTAGGTGGGTGGACGTGGAGTAGGCCTGAGTCTCCTGAACGGAGGAGGGTGTGGGCGGCTGATAGGGGGACAGCAGGTCAGAGAGATAGGCTGGGGCAAGGCCATGAATGGCCTTGAAAGTGAGGATGAGGATCTTGAATTCTAAAGCAAAGATAATAATAATAATAATCCTTGCATTTGATATAGCGCTTTTCACATCTTATCGACATCCCAAAGCGCTTCACAGAATATACTGTAAAGTGAATTGACTGTATATTTGTGGGCGAATCGATAGTTAGTAACATACTTGTCCCCTTGGAAGCAGTGTGCCGCGGATAGAAGCCACTCTTTTGCTATTACTGAAGCGCCGCAGTACACTGATCCACCAAAGTGTAGGCTGACTTGCCAAGGCCAATTGCCATTCTGAGCGTTTGTTCCACCAACTATTCGATTCTGTTCCTGCTCCTTATTGCCGCAGCCTGCGTAACAAGCGCAAAAAAGGACAGATTATAGAAGCGTACGCCTTTGCGCTCTCAACCTAGTGGAGTCCTGCAATAATAATAATATAATAATAATAATCCTTGCGTTTTGATACATCTTCTGGACGTCTCAAAGCGCTTCACGGAATATACTGTAAAGTGAATTTATGTGGGCGAAATGTGGCAGCCAAATGCACACAGTGGTGTCCCACAAACAGTCGTGGATTGAAATGACCAATTTATTATTATTTATTATTATTGTATTTTTTGAGGGATTATTATTAGGCGTGTAGAGTAAAGAAACTTTAACCCAAGGTTACGCCATGTCTCCAATTGATCCCAGTCCTCTCGCTTGTAAGGCAGGTTCTCTAACCACTGAGCTACAGGACTCCACGTTTCCTTACACCTGATAATGATCCCTCAACGAAAAAAAAACCCAAACAATTTGGTCAATTCAATCCACAAGTGTTTAGCTGCCGCATTTCGCCCAGAAATATGCTGGGGTTTACAAGGTCAGTGCATGAGGCTGTACACACATGGGAAATGTTGAATCAATTCAAATTTATATAGTGTGCAGGCAGTACAGATACAGTCTATCATTCAAATTGATCTACTATAGTAAGCAATGCCACATCGTGTCCTGTACTGAATACTGTTTAAAATACAAAAATGACAAATTAAATACAACCTCTTACATTGTTTAAAAATCTGCTTCTGTTCAAGCAAACTATTAAAAAAAACTGTAGCTTACATACTTACACATAAAATTCTGGTTATTTCTTTTCAATAACTACATAAATAGGTTGTAAGTAGGACGTCCTCCCGACGTGAAAGGCGCTATATAAGTGCAATTCTGTTGTAAGTACAGAACTCTGCTGTGTGCAATGCTGGTGAATTTTTGCCGATGTTTGTGAGCAAATACGTAGTGACTATACTTTAGATTGTTAAAAACTTCACTTTGAACCATTTCAACAATATGATAAGGTGCTGTAACAAATGTAAGGATTAATATTATCATTTTAGTTTCCCCAAGATTCTACGTGTGACAAACTCATTTCAAATTATTCAAACCCTCATCAGTAACAGCCATAAAACTCACCACAACTTATTTCATCGCTTCCATCCAGGCAGTCTATAGTCCGATCACATTTGGCATTCTTCTTCTGAATACACAGATTATTCTTACATCTATAGGTGATGTTTGTGCAAGGCACGGCTGAAAATAAAGGGCGTCGATTGACATCGTGGAGTTTGGGAATTGCAAACATATCTGTGCATCGCACTCAGATTTCTGAAAGACTCACGGTCGGTGCAGTTGAGTTCATCTGTGCCATTCTCACAGTCTTCAACTCCATTGCAGATGAAGTCGAAATGCTGTTGCGGAGAACTTGCATTGCACTCTTTTGGTGCTAAAGTGAACAGAAAGGCAATACAGGAAGGCTCAGAATGAGGAAAGAGCATCGGAGTCCATCAAACCTGCTCCTTGCATGGAACTAGCATAATCTACCAAATCACCGACTCCACCCTGTACCTCATTTTCCTGATTGGAAACGTGAAGCGTCTGTAGTTTATGCTGTATTATTCTCAAAGGAAATCGAGATGAACTCGAGAACATTTACCAAATTATTATTACGGTATTTAGTGTGGATCTGCTGCCTCCCACTCTAATAATATTATTCCCCCCACCCACCCCCTCCCCATCACCCACCACCACCACTCCTTCCTGAAGCACAAGAAAAATCATGCACATAAAATATTGGCTAATTTTAATCTGCACTGCCAATAAATAAATATAGCATGTTCTAAACCAGTGATGGGCTATTTGTGGATTCCTGTAGCTCAGTGGTTAGAGCACTCGCCTTACAAGTGTGAGACCTGTGTTCGAAGCCAGTCAAGTCAGGGTGAAACCTTAGGCAAGTTTCCTTACTCCACACACATGCCTAATAATAATCCTTCAAAAAAAACGCAACAATAAAATTGGTGATTTGAATTCACGCAGTCCGCAATTGGCGGCCACGTTTCGCACACAAATATACAGTCAGTTCAATTTACAGTATATTCTGTGAAGGGCATTGAGACGTGAAAAGCATTGTATCAAATGCAAGGATTATTTTTTTTGTTTGTTTGTTATAGTCAAAATGACCTATTTGGGAATATTCTTCTCCTGAAGAAAGATATGATTTATTTTTGAACTGATTTTTCATTGACAACTTCCAGAGAGAAGAGAGCAGATGGAAATGTAGCTGCAGATGTAACCCATACATATAAGTGTACACGTTCAAATCCATGTAAACACCAGAAACATTATTTTTTTTCCACACACAAAAAAAGCAGAAAACAACAAGCTTAATGCAGCATTTTTATCAAATGATGGAATGGGGCAACAGTATGAGATCTAGTTACACAGAGCAACTCCTTGGCAACTTTGTAAATACACAAAAACCCAATGGATTGAGTGATTGACATCCAAATGTACATTATTTGCTACACCACGGGATCATGATAAAAGCACTACTTTGCTTTCCTGCCTCTTTTCTCTCTTCAAACAATAAAAATGATTAGCCAAACGCCTCTCCTCCCTCCCCTCGCCGAGAGAATTACAGTGCAGCTTTAAGAAAAGAATGCTTTGGAGGTACCTACAACAAAATACTTCATCACTTTCATCAAAGCAGTCATCTGATCCATCACAACGCTGAGACTGTCGGATGCACAGACCAGTGGAGCAGACATAATATCCATTAGGACAAGCTTTAGATAAGAAAAAAAAGAGAGAATTGAACTCATTAATGTGAACAATGTTAACATTGTCCTGGCGGAAATAAACAAGAGAAACAAGTCATTAAAAGAACAACTCCACCATACATATAACGTCACTTACCATCATCGTTAGATTCTGTGTTTATCCAACTGAGTACGATTGTTCATTTCAGACCCTGCCCACAACTTTCTGTAATGTTTGGGGCAATAGAAGCTCAGGGGGAAGGGTTTGGTGGGGGGTGGGGTGGGTGGGGTGGGGGGTGGAAACAATACACAACTATCTTACCCCCTTTATGTTTTCAACTATGCTTCTGCTATTCCTACACACCAACTGCTGTGAATGGTATATTTCTTTCATAACCGTTTCTTTATCGGTGCGAATATTCATTAACCGATTGAAACAAAAGAATGACATTCATTTTTTTTCAAAACACGTTCTCTGTGACTTTTTAAACGAGGGGGAAGTGAGTGATGCGAAGATGATTGCTGAATATTCCTTGAAGGAGAAAGGTTTAAACGGATGGTCTCCAGCATACGAATAAGCCACTGATCATTCATTACGCAATCTCCTTTTTTTTTTCTCCTTCTTTTTGGAACCATTCACCAATGCACGGCATGCTCCAAATCAAATAGGTTTGCCATCACTGTTCCACAATGTAATCTACGCTCAACACGGTTGAGAGAGGTTACAGAATCTGCTTCAATTTCTGTTCACAAACATTGCTGAGGTAGATGCAAACTCACTGCCCTAATAAGTGACCTTTATCAATAACCATGCTCAGAGCTGGTTCCAGAGAGAAGATATGAACAAGCTTACGCTGACTGATGTTGTAACTACTGTACTCTGCCAGAAGAGCCTTGTCCGATTGCTTTCCACTGCACTGGAACACGATATTCACTAAGAAATTTGCTACGCGGAATACTGTCTGATGATCAACTTGATAACCGCAGTACCTGTATGAAAAGCACAAGTCCAGGTTACAAAGTGCCCAATTCAGCAATATTATACTAATGAATATTGAAGCTGCATCTTAAACTGGGAGAACTATGCATTAGTAAACTTTTGCCTTCCAAATAATACAGATTTTTATTTTTATTTGGGGGTGGGTGTGGGGTTGGGGTGTAGAGGACCTAATTAATAGTTTCAGTTTAAAATTGTATTGAAGGTTTAAATTTCGGTGCTGTGTCAGCCTGTCTCAGTTGGTAACATTCTCACCTGGGGTGAGGACAATTATTAAATTCAAGACCCACATTAGGATTGTGAATTTATATACTCTAGGATGACACCCCAGCGGAATACTGGAGGGGGCAGATTCCCACATCAGACCTTTATATAACGTGTTGCAATATTGCATAAAGACTAAAATAAAAACCTGCACTGCCATCCGCTGCCACGTTTTGCCCGCAAAATATACACTCAATTCACTATACAGTATAATCTGTGAAATATTTTGAGATGTCTTAACGACGCGATAAGGCATATATCCAATGCAAGGAGAGTAATCGTTATTATTTTTATATCAGATTTATCAGGAGTTAACTTTTGTGACGGTTCTAAATCTTGGAGATATACCATGCGATAATAAAGAAAAATAGAATCAACTAAAGAAAAATCAAGCATTGTAAATTGTACTTCACAATAATAATAATAATAATAATCCTCGCATTTGATATCGCGCTTTATCACGTCTTGTAGACGTCTCAAAACGCTTCATAGAATATACTGCAAAGTGAATTGACTGTCTGTAAGTAGGCGAAATGCGACAGCCAATTGCGCACATCAATGTCCCCACAAACAGTCATGGATTGAAGTGTACAAATTACTATTGTTTTTGAGGGATTATTATTGGGCGTGTGGAGTAAGGAAATTTGCCCAAGGTTTCGCCCTGCCTGGAACTGAACCCAGGTCTCTCACTTGTAAGGCAAGTGCTTTAATATTAGGGAATATAAATAAGAATACAAAATATCAACACTCACGTCTGCTCATTTATTTTCCACCAACCGTGATCACATCTCTCAAGGCCCTTCTCTTTCAGTGTGTAGTTGTGGAATGTCAATGCAATCCCAAGAGATTCTATAGAGGTCTGAAGTTAACATAACAACATCATTGGTTTTATGTAATGGTAACACATTAAAGAAATACATAAATACATCTAGCAGAACAGGGTCACTCTAATAACATACCTTCCAATATACAACCACTGTGGTCAAATTACATGGTGAAATTACATACTAATAATAATAATCCTTGCATTTAATATAGCACTTTTCACATCTTATCGACGTCTCAAAGCGCTTCACAGAATATACTGTAAAGTGAATTGACTGTATATTTGTGGGCGAAACGCGACAGCCAATTGTGCACAGCAGTGTCCCACAAACAATCGTGGATTGAAAATGACAATTTTTTTATTATTGTGGGTTTTTTGGAGGAATTATTATTAGGCATGTGTGTGGAGTAAGGAAACTTGCCCAAGGTTTTGCCCTGATCTGCCTGGATTCAAACACAGGTCTCACTGCTTGTAAGGCGAGAGCTCTAACCACTGAGCTATAGGAACTCTACATTATTCCGTATTCCATTACATTGGAATACACACACATATTCATGATGAATTAACATTTAGAGCCACATAGAAAGTGAACAATTATTGTATATCCAAAAGCAACATTACCTTGAACGTCCATTTGCAATTGCAATTTGGAGGATAAAAACTTGGATAATAAGGACTGGTTATGTTGCCTTTCAACCCTGTACCGTCAGTTGTAATTAACGTGCCTTCATATTCTGCAAAAATATATATATATTAAAAGAAAAACATCATGAATTCACCTACAAAATATAATTTGAACAGTCACTTCACACTACAAAACCTGCGAAGCGCTTTGAGATGTTGCAACAATTGATAAGGCACTATGTCAAATATAAGGATCATTATGACTACTTTGATTATTTCAACTTACTTTCATCACTTTATCTCCTCGCCAGGGTACATTTTTTTTTCACACACAAAACCGCAAAATACTGCAGATGCTGGAAGTCGGAAACAAAAACAGAGATGGCTGGGAACACTCAGCAGGTCAGGCAGCATCTATGGAGAAAGGAAAGGCGATGGAGTTCTGACTAAGGGTCGTGGACCCGAAACGTTGACTCACTTTTCCTCTCTCCATAGATGCTGCCTGACCTGCCGAGTGTGATCCCAGCCATTTCTGTTTTCGCTTTACATTTCCTTTGTGCTCATTTTATTTTGAATTAAGTGAACAGGCAAAGGAGTCGTTGTCAATGTTTCCTCGGTTCTCAGGATTTATCATCGTACTCAAATCATCACCAACATATGGAAATATCCCCTGTGTCTGTAACGTGAAGGTTTGGGAACATAGAATCTGCAGCTCCTGTAGCTCAGTGGTTAGAGCACCCGCCTTACAAGCGTGAGACCCGTGTTCGAAACCAGGCAGATCAGGGCAAAACCTTTGGGCAAGTTTCCTTACTCCACACGCCTGTATTTTGAAATACGAAAAGTTGTTCTATCTAGTGGAGCTTTCATGAACTGACCAATAAAGTCGCAAACCTGACAACCCGAATGCAAACCAAACCGTGAAGATCAAACCCCACATGATTTTGTTAAACCACGCAGAGGGAAGCTTCTCCAAAGCAGTTATAAAAAGTTGAGCCTTGATCAGTGCTCAGGCCTCTGTAAAAATCACTGCGATTAATTACACCTAGTTGCTAAACCTAATAGCCTTTCCCTGTATTTTGGAATAGGAATTCTCTTTATAATCTTTGAACAAAAAGGCAACCAGCGGGTGCCAGTAATCATGTTGTGATAGACCTCACATCACTGGCTCTTATTCTGTGACCTCCATCCGTATTTTACATCTCATAGCAAATTCTCTTCTGTTTTGTACATCTGGAAAATGCACCTCTATGCTTATGAGTAAAAGAATACTCCATTAAGTGATAGGTATCGTATTGTTCTAAAAGTAAACCCAAATGGTTCTTTTAAAATCACATTCCATTTATTTCTAAGTGCGTAGGCACAATGTCGCTAAATTTATCAAACGGAAAACTGTCAACCTACATTAACAAATTCCCTACGTGGCAACACATGAAACAAAAGTAACTCAGTGTCACTACAGATTGTCCAATTCAAATGAAAGTGATTAAAGTAATACATTATGCTCAATTTTGTTTAGGTTGTTGATGTCTGTTCACTTGTAAGTAGGACCTAGTTACTAAGTTAAGACTGTCACCAATTTATTTAGCGATCTTGCACAGAACTCAATCATTATTTGGGACAAGAAGTACAATTCAGATGGGTAATTAAAGCTGGTTTGCCACTTACTCTTCTGTGGAATTGCTTCGAAATATCCGTTCATTCCTTTTACTCCGCGAACCCTGAGTGAGTTGAAGGACAAGAACATAGCGTTGCCAGTTGACACGAAGGAAACTGGTGCTGAACCAAAGGATTCGCAGACGCTGAAATAGAAGTTAGACAGCAGTGATGGAAATAAATTCAAACTCATCAATTCATACGCAGCACATAGACATCAAGCTAACATCGTTCCATGGAATAAAATGGATAACAGAAATTTTATTCCTAGAAGAAAAATACAGATACTACTAAACTCGTTAGCGAGAGATCATTTCCATTGCTGATGTGTTGAGTCATTCACATATTGTGTCTGTCATTCACAGCAGTTCCAAGGAGTCAAAAGGTGAAAATCCCTGCTGACCATACAATGTCTGAGAAGATATTACTGAATATCCTACTTTGCTAACAAGCATACAAGATGTTCTTGATGGTTTCGCAACTGGCTGCCGCGTTTCGCTCACAAATATACAGGCAATTCACTTTACAGTATATTCTGTGAAGACGTGAAAAGCGCTAAATGAAATGCAAGGATTATTATTATTGTTACTGTATGATTGCTAGAATCACAAAGTGTCAGGTTTATCAAAATTGCATAGTTTATTATGATGTCAACTACAAATGCCACCTAAACACAGTCACTTCACTCTATCATACATTCTGTGAAGTGCTTTGAGAGGCATTCTTCTAACATGAAAGGCTCCATATAAAAATGCAAGGATTATTTGTTTCTTCGAACATACCGATATAAAATTTTACTCCTGATGGGCATGAGGGAGTCATAAATAATGAGTGAATCTGTGACACAGCTGTCGGGTACAAACTGGAGGGACACGAGAGAGAGACGAATGATGTGTCCCAGCAAAGATGTGAATTTGTAGTGGCAGCTCAGTCTTCCAGAGGCAGCAGACAGGTTGAAAGGGACTTGGACATCTGACCGGTCCGCGTTCTTATCTCTACTGCATTTGGAACCTGTAAAACCATCAAAATGTTAGTGTCATTTTTTAATCTAAATTAGAATGTTACTGCGTCCTTTGATTCATGCTTTGAATGAAACAGTTACTCGGTCTGACTGAGGGACGGACTCCTTCAACAACCTAGTATGGTACCATTGTGGTCCCTCAAGAGGCCAACTTGGGAGCCATGAAGCAATAAACCGAGAGCCGATGAAAAGTGCTGTAACAGTGATGTTACAATTTAATAAATGTTAACATTTCTATTTTATTTTTAAAAATTCCCACCTGGTGTAGCCGTGGCAATGTAATCAGACCGGAGGGCAGCTATTAATTAAAAATCAACAGTTTAAACATTAGTGCTTTACAAGGTGTACTTACACACTGCGTGTAAACAACATCAAAGTATAATTAATTCACTAGCAGATATTATAAATAATAAACTTTGCATTTTTATACGGCACTTTCCACGTCTTCTAGACGTCTCAAAGCGCTTCACAGAATATACTGTAAAGTGAATTGACTGTATATTTGTGGGTGAAACGTAGCAGCCAATTACGCACAGCAGCGTCCCCCACAAACAGCCAAATGACCAATTTTTTTAAAAAAAATTTTTGGACGGATTATTATTAGGGTGTGTGGAGTAAGGAAACTTGCCCAAGGTTTCACCCTGACTTGCCTGGATTTGAACAAAGGTCTCACGCTCTAACCACTGAGCTACAGAACGCCACAAAAAAACGAAGTCGATGCAGATACAACGAATCCTCAAAATAATTAAACCTTTTTCCTCCTCCTTCCCCACTCACCACCCACCCAAACCACCAACACACACGCATCGACAACAAATGCCCTTGAATTTGTTTATCACGGAGTAAAAACAAAACGATAGTTAAAACGCAGAATCAGAAATTGCAACTATCATTCCAAGTTTATTTGGAATAAACTTCCAAATATCCTGGGTTGCGGCTGTCAGCAGGGAATGGCATCAGATTAATTACCACAGTGGTTCCCAACCTTGTTTTTTTGACGCGACCCTAAATTGGTCACTGACAGGACCCCCGCGACCCTAATTTGGGTCGGGCCCCGAGGTTGGGACCCACTGGTCTAAGGGCACCGTGGTGGCAAATACACTTTGTAACAAACGAGCGAAGGATAAAAAGGGCTCGAGAACGACCGTTCACAACAATTGAGTCCAGGTCCACGGGAAGTCCAAGGAGGTATCCAACCGATGAACGGTTTACCAGACTGGTCTGAATGGAATTCTTCAGGACAGCGCTGATGCAATCCTCACATATATACGGACTCTTCACATTTACAACCAAAAAGACGATCCAGAAGTAAACCAGCACGCCACCGTTGTTGTTGTTGCTGGAAAGGAAAACACAGAAGGTGGGGAGAGGGGGTGGGTGGGGGTGTTCATGATCATGAAATGGGCATTGGTAAAATGTGTACAACATCTACAGCAATCGGTGTACAGTTACACAGCTCGTTCCACGTGAGGAGGACATCTCAAAGGGCTTCTCAGAGCCGACTGGGAGCCCACGCTAGGGGTGGGGAGAGCTGTGGGAGAGGGGACTAATAGCGCGGGCGAAAAGAAACGTCTTAAGGTGGCTTTAAAATTGGGAACGGGCCGAGAAAGAGGCACTCTAGGCTGGAGTTTCAGAAAGCAGGCCAGATATGTGTATATACACACACACCGATAATATATACCGTATATCTCCGCGTATAAGGCGCACTTTTATTCAGGTCGGAAGATCTCGAAAGTGGGGGGTGCGCCCTATACGCAGGTACAAGCAATTTTGAGCCTTGGAGATACAGTAAACAGGAGGGGCGGCCGGCGCACTGTCAGCCGGGGTTTGGTCAGTGTCCAGCGGGGGTTGGGGGGAGCGGGTGACGGGGCTTCGGCCTCGGCCGCCCGGGCAGCGGCAGCAGCAGCGGACTCCAGTGCTGTGCTTACCTTCTGCCGAACCCAGTCTGCCTCCCTCACTCCCTGCCGCTCTCTCTCCCTCCCTCCCTGCCTGCTTGCCGGCCTGCCTCTCTCTCTCTCTCTCTCCCAGGCTGCCGACCTGCTTCTCTCTCTCTCTCTCTCCCGGGCTGCCGACCTGCCTCTCTCCCTCTCTCTCTCTCCCAGGCTGCCGGCCTGCCACTCTCCCTCTCTCTCTCCCGGGTTTTTTTTCACCAAGAAAAGGTCAAAAACGGGGGGTGGCCTTATACGCGGGTGCGCCTTATACGCGGAGATATACGGTATACAGTACATACATATTTTCCTGAATGTGAATTGTGATTCAGCATAGTGAGGAGGGGAGAGGGGTGGGGGGGGGGGGTTGTGAAGGGGAAAAAATAGGAACAAAGATAATTTGCCTTTAATAATATTTTGTTTTTTTTGTGAATAATTTCCTAATGCACCCATTTCCTTCAGCGGTAGGCAACAGTGATAATTACCAACTGGGATTATCTTCACATCCCACGTTCCCCCACCCTGTCGAGCTGAGCCTACCTCAAGTCAGAAATGATTGATTGCTTGTACAACTTGGCAAAACGAGATTTCTTGTAAACATTCTTCATCTAAGGGGGGAAAATGCAAGGCTCAAAAATGGACCAGTGGAAATGAAGGTGTACAATTTTAGCCAGCTTTAAACAAACCTACTGAACATGCTAGTCGGTGGCCATTTGAAAAATAGGTTCATTTACAACAACAACAACAACTTCAATGTATATAGCGCCCTCCATGCCGGACGGCGTCTCAGAGCGCTTCACAATAGTGGATCCCGCGACCGAGCCAGGAGCAGGGGCAGAAAGGTGACCAAAGGCGCAGTCGAAGAGAAAGGTCTTCAGCTGTGACCTGAAGCTGGGAAGAGAGGGAGGGGACGAGGGGAAGGGAGTGAGGAAGGGAGTTCCAGAGCCTCGGGGCGTAGTGGCTAAAGGCACGGCCGCCGAGGGTGGAGCGGAGGATTCGGGGGGGACGTGGAGGAGGCCAGACCCAGAGGAGCGAAGGCAGCGGGTGCTGGGTTGGGGGAGAGAGGAGATCAGAGAGATAGGGGGGTGCAGAGGAGTGGAGAGATTTGAAAACACGGGTGAGGAAGTTGAAGTCGATCCTCTCTGGGATAGGGAGCCGGTGAAGTCTGGCAAGGACTGGGGTGATGGGGGAGCGAAGCTTAGAGCGGGTGAGTATGTGGGCGGCAGAGTTCTGGATAAACTGGATTTTGTGGATTGTGTTGGAGGGGAGACCGGAGAGGAGGACATTGCAATAGTCCAGCCGAGAGGTGACCAAGGTTTCGGCGGCTTTTGAGGTGAGGTATTGCCGGAGACGGGGGATCCGTCGGAGGTGGAAGAAGGCAGTGCTGGTGACGAACCGGATGTGGGGGAGGAAGGACAGTTGGGGGTCGAACCTGATGCCAAGGTTGCGCACAGGTTCGTACAAACGGATGTAAACTTCGCAAGAGTGAACCGTGCCCATTCCACGACGGGGGAATCCGATTGTACGGCCATCTAAACCGCAAAGCTAGCCAGTTATAGAATCGGTACAGGTGGCTGATTTTTTAAAAAAACTTATCTATTCAGGAAACAAGAGTTTTGTTACAATGCTGGGACATCGTCCAGTTAACTATTGCGCCGTTACTGCTGTAACCGAAACCACCATTTACTCAAATATACCCATCCGATGTACTCTTTTTAACTTTTATGCAAAAAAAACCCCAACACCTCGCATTTATAGAGCGTCAAAAAACAAGCATGTTTTCATCCCAGACATATAAACCTGCTGTGCATGTAAAATATGCAATAAACTGTAGTCTTAAAACCGCCACCATCACCCCTATCCCGAAGAAACCCTCCCTTGATCAAGCAACCATCAAGTTATCGACCTATCTCCAACCTCCCGTTTTTATTCAAGGTACTTGAAAGAGTGGTTGCCTCCCAGCTCCACTCTTTCCTTTCAACTCACTCACTTCTTGAACCCCTCCAATCAGGTTTCCGCCCTATCCACAGCACAGAAACTGCCCTGGTCATATGTAACCTTTTACATATGACATCCTAACCGCCTGTGACCAGGGCTCCCTTTGCCTCCTCGTCCTCCTTGACCTGTCTGCTGCGTTCGACACAGTCAATCACACCATCCTCCTTCAACATCTTTCCTCCCACCTCAACGTTCAAGGCACAGTCCTTGACTGGTTCCATTCCTACTTGACCCACCGTTTACACTTTGTTTCTTCCAACGGTTTCTCCTCAAACCACCGCACAGTTTCTCACGGCGTCCCTCAGGGATCTGTCCTCGGCCCCCTCCTTTTCACCCTTTACACGCTCCCTCTGGGCGATGTCATCCGCAAACATGGGGTAAATTTCCACATGTATGCGGATGACACCCAGCTGTACCTTTCTGCCTCATCCCTCAACCCACAGACCATCGATGTTCTGACAGCATGTCTGTCCGACATTGAGTCCTGGATGAGGGACAACTTCCTGCAATTGAACGTGAGTAAGACCGAGGCCCTCCTGATCGGCTCAAGCCAGCGCCTCCACACATGGGGCGCTGCCAGCCTCAATATCCAAGGCTGTACTCTCCACCTCACAAAGCCAGTCAGGAACCTCGGCATCACGTTCGACCATAAACTCTCCTTCCTCCCCCACATCCGTGCCTTGACCGGCACCGCTTACTTCCACCTGCACAACATTGCCAGGCTCCGCAACTATCTTAACCCCCGCGCTGCCGAAACACTTGTACATCACCTCAAGGCTGGACTACGGAAACTCTCTCCTCGTCGGCCTCCCCAGTTCCTCCATTCACAGGCTGCAGGTCATCCAAAACTCTGCAGCCTGTGTATTATCCCGCACCCGCCTCAGCGACCATATAACCCCCACCCTCGCCCGTCTCCACTGGCTCCCCATCCCCCAGAGGATCGAGTTCAAGATCATCGTCCTCACCTTCAAGGCCTTATATGGCCTTGCCCCGCCCTATTTAACCAATTTACAAGCCCACCCGGACCCGCCGTTCAGCAGGACTTGGCCTGCTCCAAGCCCCCCGCCCGAACCGCCCCACCATCGGAGGCCGGGCCTTCAGTTTCTCCGCTCCCACCCTATGGAATTCCATCCCCCAATCCCTCCGTCTCGTTTCTTCCCTTTCCTCTTTCAAGGCCGGTTTGAAGACTTTCCTCTTCGACCGTGCCTTTTGTTCCACCCCAAATTTTTCGACCTCCCCTACGTGTTTCACCCCTTCCCGAACACTCCCCTCCCAGCTCGGGTCACACGCCTCCTGTGCAGCGCCTTGGGACGTCCTCCCGACGTGAAAGGCGCATTATAAGTGTAATTTGTTGTTGTTGTTGTTGTCTATAAAATGCCGATTACTAAAACTAACAATCTTTTTGGTATGTAATCCAGTCGGTACAAGCAAAAAGATATTATTCTAGCGATCAGAGATATGACAAGTCCTTCTGTCTATTGTAATCTGACACTACTTCCCATGAAAATTCTCATGAGCTATTGAATTCAGTGAATAATAATAATCCTCGTGTTTGATATAGTGCTTTTTATGTCTTCTCGACATCTCAAAGAATTCTTCACAGAATGTAGTGCAAAGTGAATTGACTGTATATTTTGTGGGTGAAATGCGGCAGCCAGTAAACGACCAATTTACAGTGTTATTTTTGTTTGAGGGATTATTATTAGGCGTGTGGCGTCCAATCCAATCCCTAGTTTTAGGTTGAAAGAAGTAAGTATCCAACAGAAAGCGATTGCCATAATTTGTTCACGTATCACAACTCCAATGACAAATTACAGGGTAGGCAGTGATGGTATGTGGAATACATATATCACATTGCCTCGTTCAGTCAGTACATGTTCACCTGTGGCTGCCTTGCTCACAGATTATTAAGCAGTTAACTAATAGTACAATGGTTTCAGAGTTTCACACATGCAATATAGTGTCATCCCACATCATACAATGTTACACAGTTATCTTACCACTTGCTCAACTTTCTCCGCCATGGAAAGAAATTCAGAGGAATCCCTTCTGCGATACTCGGGGACAAATTCCATGTTTGCTATACGGAATAATCCAGCAAAGTACAACGGATTGCCATTTTCGGTCCGCACTACAAAATTAAGAGAGAATGGATAGATGGAAAGGCACATTGATCATAGAACCATAGAATCTTATGGCACAAAAGGAGGCCATTTGGCCCATCGAGTCTGTGCTGGCTCTTTAGAAAGAGCAATTTAATCTCACTCCCCAGCTCTCTCCCCATATCCTCGCAAACCCTTCCTCCCTAAATAAATGTCTACCTCTCTTTTAAAATGGATTGAATGGATGGATTTAACGGATTTTGAATGGATTTAACAAACCAAAACAGGTTTTGATGGAGGAAATGTTGAGAGCTATTTATTTTGCTCCAGTCAATGTTTAACAGTGATGCAAGGTTTATATTGGTGTGTAGATCTATAGAGTAGAATAGATCCTCTCAAGATTCAAGTGTAGCATAAATGACCCATATCATTGTTTAACAGTAAGTGTTAAAGATCTTTATAGGTTCAAGTGGAGAGAAATTCCATCTGGATCTAAACTACTTTCTTAGCTTTAAAAAGTGGGGGGGTCGAGAATTTATTAAATTCTTAAATAGTCATAATTTTGAGGCCAATTTTGAAGACGTCCACTCAATGAAAACCAGCTTCAACATTGAGACAGAATGTAACGATTTACCAAATTCTGTAAGCTCTGAATTGCTTAGAAAGTACAGTAATGTACAATAAATCTAGCCCCAGGTCGAATATTTAATTAACGTGGTGGCAAAATACAGGGATGTCAGAGTTTATCACAATCTTCACTTCTGGCTCCAGAGTCAAATTAGGTCTTGAACTGGTCATGGGAAGTTCACTAGGGATGTTTAAAATAAACATTTATATGATATGAATATCTGAGCTTCATTATAAGTGCAGAGTGATGGAGATCAGGATTATTGAAGGGTGAAGTAGGAACGTTAAGAACTACAATGAACAGACAGGCTGATGAGAGGTATGTCCTATGTACTTCATGGGAGAGGGAGAGACAAGGATTGAAGTGCCCTCTAAATACCGGATGAAGAAACAATAAGGTATGTTACAGTAAAAACATAAGATTTTTTAAAAAAGGCTTTGCAAGAATATTGCAATAATTGTTCAGGGTTGCCATTGTTGGGAGTATATAAGTAAGGTTAACGGGTTAAATTGGTCCAAGAATTGAAGCAAATTGACAATGGAATAAGAGCAATAGTAATAATAATCCTTGCATTTCATGTAGTGCGTTTCACATCTTATCGACGTCTCAAAGCGCTTCACAGAATATACTGTAAAGTGAATTGGCTGTATATTTGTGGGCGAAACGTGGCAGTCACTTGCGCACAGCAAGGTTTATTGCGCTCATCTCATACTCTATGAATGCATATTTGGTTGTCGCCAAAAAAAAAATGAGGCGATTCCTGAAGAAGGTGTTAATTAATCTACCTGTGTCACAAATATGGAGAATAAAGTTTTAGGGAGGGTGGGGGAAAGGGGAAAGACTCACAGACAAAGATCCACAGTAATGTCCATGTTAAAACCAAAAGGACGAGAACAGTCAAAGTAATGAGGATAATCTTTTTATTGGTGAGCAAGAACTTGGTCTTGTCCTCAAGGTGATGTCTCTGCAAACACCTGGGTCTCTTTCGGACTTTTCGCGGGTGTTTCCTTTTCACGGGCACGTTTCCATCCACACTGCTCACGTAAACCGAGATTTCAGAGACCTGCACACACCAAAGGCATTTTAAAATCACTCTCATGCAGTGGGGTTCTAGTCAATTACAATTGAAACCACCTTAGTAGGCAAATAAATCACGTGGTCATTAAACAAACGATTAAATAATTAACCCACTGTTGCATGTTAATACATTCTATTTCATGAGCAATAGTGACAGCAGTTCACACAAACAAGGTGGGAGGTGTTTTAGGTGTGTTTGAATATCAAATGCAGATGAGTTATTATGTCAGTGCGGCTAATTAATAAAGTTAGAAGATAAATTATATGTAAACTTGTAAGGGGACTTTGTTCTAAAATATCACCGACTATAAATCACTCAGAATATGCCCAACATGGAACTCGAAACTCATTAAAACATGAACTGAAGCTCAAGGTCCCAAGTCAAATATTTGACTACCCGTAAAAAGTACCAGGGGATAATCAAGAAATGTGAAACGTGTTCATAGAGTACAACAACAAAATTACATTGATAGAGCGCCTTTTGAAGAGTCCGCTTAATAAAACCGGCTTTAACGTTGAGGACGTCCCAAGGCGCTGAACAGTTGGGTCGGCACCCGAGCGCGGGGGGGGGGGTGTTTGTGGAAAGGGGATCTAAAACCTGGGACTTTAATAATGAGTCTCTTCCCAATCAGGTTCTCTTTTTTGTTAACATATGTGATAACGGGTCACGTTTTGTCACAGTGCAGATGCAAACACCAGTCCATACAATTCCTGGAGTTTATGAATCTCAATACAGTGTCACCTTCAAATCCTCTACTGAAGCACATGCTCAATAGCCGACAGTATTAAATTTCATCGTAAACGTCATCAATAATACATGCTGTGTTATTCCATCGTCTAAGATAAAGATAACAGAGCAGCCACATTATCCAGGCAACTGTATAGTATATCTTGCCTTCCTCGTATTATGTAGAAAGGAAACACTAAACCACACAGAGTAATGCGCAACAGACTCGGAGGATTACAGTTCAAACCATCTCCGGAAACCCAGCTGACAGTGAGACAGTGAAACCGGCTTTTGGCAGCCACTTCAAAATATAGCTTTGAGGCATTTTAATCCAGTGGTGCAATAATGAACAGATCAAAGCAAGGACTGTATTATTACTGACTAAGATTACAAGGTGCAGACATCACCTTTCAGGATCTCGTTATGTGAAATAATGGATATGTTCCATTCCTATGAGGCATCCATCACACTCTTTATGGTCACCCACTAAATTGAAGGTGGATAACTATTGCCCAGTGGGTCTACACATTTTTGGCATTCATTCACCTATGCTTATCATAAATCAGGAATCCAAATCAAATCCTTAAACAAATCAATCGAGTCCTGTAGCACTTGCCCCTTACAAGCGTGAGACCTGTGTTCGAATCCAGGCAGCTCAGGGCGAAACCTTGGGTGGGTTTCCTTATTCCACAAGTTTAATACTAATCCCTAAAACAATTTTAAAAAATTACTAAACAATAATAATATTGGTCATTTCAATCCACGACTGTTCGTGGGACACTGCTGTGTGCAATTGGCTGCCGCGTTTCACCCACACAAAAAAATAAAGGAGTCAATTCACTTGACAGTGTATTTTTGTGAAGCGCTTTGAGACGTCTAGAAGATGTGAAAAGCGCTACATCAAAAGGAAAGGATTCTGATTATTATTATTGCTTTCTGTGGGGACTGATTATTTTCTGAGACGCTTTAATAAATGAATCAATAGTGTATCAATGGGTTTCATGTAGCCGATTGGAATGAGCTAAAGGGCTCATTACAGTAACCATGAGTTTGGAGGAAATTAAGATTATAATACATATGTTATCATCTGAACCAGATCGTCACACCTGGCAAGCACAGAGGGCCCTGAGACAAACAGAAAGCTAACATTACTAATTGGATGATTGCAACGTTGATTCTGAGCAACATTCAGAAGGGCATTTGTGCTCCCGGGTTGATGAGTTTAGAGCTGTCACTTACCGAATGCGTTCCTTTCGACCTTTGTGGCACGCGGGCAATGAGTCACTGGCTTATGCGACGAGCACCTGATACTGAATGTCTGATTGCCTTTCCTTGAATTAATTGTCGGTTCGGGGCGCTCACTTTATGAGGCTCAAGAATTGTTTTGACAAAAAGGGAGGAAATTCTACCCAACCCTTACAATCACCCCCCGCCCCCCACCCCACCTCCCCCCCCACCACCCCCCACCCTCCGATCCACCACCAAATAAAATTAATCGTTCACTTTGTCTTTGTTTGTGGTGTATGGTTTGTGGGATATCGTGGACCCGAAACATTGACTCACTTTTCCTTTCTCCAGAGATGCTGCCTGACCTGCTGAGTGTTCCCAGCCATTTCTGTTTTTATTAATAATAATCCTTGCATTTGATGTAGCGCTTTTCGCATTTTATCGACGTCTCAAAGCGCTTCACAGAATATACTGTAAAGTGAATTGACTGTATATTTGTAGGTAAACGCGGCAGCCAATTTCGCACAGCAGTGTCCCACAAACCAGTGGATTGAGTGACCAATTTATTTTAGTGTATTTAGGACAGATTATTATTAGGTGTGTGGAGTAAGGAAAGTTGCCCAAGGTTTCGCCCTGACCTGCCTGGATTTGAAACACAGGTCTCTCGCGTGTAAGGCGAGCGCTCTCACCACTGAGCTACAGGAAACTCCACTGTTTTTGTTCCAGATTTCCAGGATAGGCAGTATTTTTTGTTTAATTCTTTGTATTGTCTGACTTCGGAAGCATCACCTGTCCTCGGATACTCCCAAAACGCCAAGCAGAAGAGTCTGGCTGTGTGAATTCTCAGTGGCTGGAACTGAAGACTGTCAAGTAAAGGAAGGAAGTCATTTTCCCTCTCGTTAGACTCCTGCCCGAGAGGCTAAATATACAATTATTTAAATGAATGCTTTTTACAGGTAGCCAAGAAAAAAAAAAAATTCTACAGTGCCTTTTGAAAAAGAATCAATAATCCTTCTAATAAGGAGTTACAGTATATAGCGCAATTCATGTAGTAGCATCTCACAACACTTAACAGAAAACTGCAGGGAAATGGGAAAGGCAAATACAATTGAAAGGATAGCAGAGACATGATGTTAATAAAAAATAATAGCATTTGATAACGATAATAATAATCCTTGCATTTAATATAGCGTCTTATCACATCTTCTAGCAGAATATGCTGTAAAGTGAATTGACTGTATATTTTGTGGGCGAAACGCGACACCTCACAAGCAAGAGACAGAGGTTCGATTCCAGGCAGGGTGAAACCTTGGGCAAGTTTCCTTGCTCCAAACAACTAATAATAAGCCCTCAAAACAAAACAATAATAAATTGGTAATTTCAACCCATGACTGCTTGTGGGACGCTGCTGTGCGCTATTGGCTGCTGAGTTTCGCTAGAATATATAGTCAATTCACTTTACCGTAAATTCTGTGCTTGAGACAGCTATAAGATGTGAAAAGTTAATCACAAAATGAATATCACAATTTGGTGTATATATCATACACAGTAAATTAATTTACCAAATCAGGATAACATTAACCTAAAAGATTCGGAAATGCCTAAAATTGCTTTGCGCATATTGTATATTAGCCAGTTAAAAAAAAACTCCATTACCATTTCACTTTCAGTTCGCAAAACTTTCATTTTCAAGTAAAATGCTACGATTGGGGAGAAGGAATGCGATATTTTAACCAGGCTCTGATCACGACAAACTTTCAATGAAATATCGTAAAAAAAATGTAAACATTAATAAAAAAAACACATAGTTTATTACAGAAGAATCTGGTGCACTTACACTTAGATTATCGTCTGGTGTGGCAGGCTGCCCACTGCTGTTATTTTCTGCCATGCCCAAATCTTCAAACCTATCGTCCTTCTTCCAACAAGCAGACGTCTTAGAGAGAACATCTACAGCATCTGTGTGAATTGTTATCGTCTCCCCATTCCTGGCCACTCATGAATTCATTTGGGCCGTTTTATCTGATGAGAGAGGTCTCCAGATGGATGAGATCTGTGAGTGTTGTTAGTGTCTTCCCGTGCTGAGGTATTGTTTTACCTCACTAATCAACCAGCTGTGACTCCATGTACCACATGATACTACAGTACATGTACCTACCTCTCTGACCTCCTCTCTCCCCCAACACAGCACCCGTTGCTTTCGTTCCTCCAGTTCTGGTCTTCTCCTCGTCCCCCGAATCCTCCACTCCACCATCGGTGGCCATGCCTTCAGCCACTGCTTCCCGAAGCTCCGAAACTCCCTTCCTCACTCCCTTCGTCTTGCCTCCCATTCTTCCTAGTTTCAGGTCTCAGATGAAGACCTTTCTTTTCGACCGCACCTTCAGTCACCTTGAACGCAAGTCTCTCGCTTACAAGGCGGGTGCTCTAACCAGTGAGCCAAAGGACTTCAGTGTTTGCCCACAAATTACACTTTGCAGTAAAATCCTAGAATGCCTGCCAAACAGTTTTCAATATTTTTTTGCCTGATTTGGAGCTCCTGTGGCTCAGTGGTTAGAGCACTTGTCTTGCAAGCTGAGGAGACCTGTGTTCGAATCCAGGCGGGTCAGGGTGAAACCTTGGGCAAGTTTCCTTACTCCACACGCCTAATAATAATCCCTCCAAAAAAAAAACCACAACAATAAAATTGGTCATTTCAATCCACGACTGTTTATGGGGGACGCTGCTGTACGCAATTGGCTGCCGCGATTCACCCATAAATACACAGTCAATTCACTTTACAGTGTATGCTGTGAAGCGCTTTGGGACGTCGATAAGATGTGAAAAGCGCTATATCAAATGCAAGGATTATTATTATATTTATTATGATTTTAAAAACGTTTAGCGACCATAGTTTTCTGCCACCTTCAAACAAACACAAACCCTGACTTAATACTACCACCACTAATAATAATAATTAAACACAGTGCTCTACAATCAAATGGAGCTTTGAAACAAGCTTGTTTAGGCCAGCAGAGGGAGCTGCAGACTGGTTGGTGAGCATCTCAATTGGAGTTTAGAGCCAACACTGTAAAGGGACCGTAGAAAACATAGAAAACATGAAGGCTTCATTCATCTTTGTGTTTGTCCCCATTCCATGGTTGGTTTCAGGACAAATTAAAAGGTTATAGAATAGCCAAAATCCTGGTTAGGTTTAGCGATGGGTTTCTGTATACGTCAGCTGGCCAAAAAAGGGTAGGAATTATTCCGTACACTGTGACTATTCCCTAAGAGTGACCTGATGTGAGGAGTCACACTACCCTACCCAGAACTTCAGACAAAAGTTAGAGCAGAGATTCCAGCTGCTCAGTGTGATGCACGTTTGGTTGCTCTAGTCTAGGAAATAGTCTTGGAATAGGGCATTTGGGATTCCATTGCAAAACTTCCCCCAAAAGCGGTGAATGCACACAAGAATCACTGCTTTAGAATACGAAGAATTTGCTCAATGACAACACTAACTGTATTTAGTATATGTAGTTCTCTCGGTTTTTCTACTGTTTCTACTGCATGCTGGACGAAAGGACTGCAAGCCAAGGTTTTAGGCCATACCTAAATCACAAGGCTGGAGACCATACCTAAATCACAAGGCTGGAAGGAAAAGCACTTTGGGCCATTTGATGGCTTCCTGTTCAGAATACCTTCTTCTCATCACAGCATCCAGCCAGTTGTTTGTTTTGCACAAAAATGAGTCCAGGCCCCCCCACTGGCCTCAATTACACTCCCCCCTGTTCTACCCATTAATTAGCCAGATCAGTCATGCAATCAAGCCATTACTGTACTGCATACCTACTGCAGTACTGCAGCCTAGACATGACTGACCGAGGTTGAACACGATCAAGTTTTGATACCAGAAACGATGTATCGAGATGCACAATCGTTTGCGCAACGACCGATCACAATGGGGGGGTCTCTGTGGTTGACAGTGGAAGCTCTCATCTGCACGCATGTGCAGCCGATGATACTGAAGACTTTGGAGAATTGATGTCTGTGTACACATCGATTTCCCCCTAAAACGGAAACGGACAAACCCTTGCTATACATCTCAAACAGCAACATCTGTCACAATCTGAAACAGCTGGACAAAGTTCTGTGGGTGAATTCCTGAGATATCTCTGTGTTCTGATCAAGATGATCCACAAGTGAAAGAAATTCAGGGCACGGCTCACCTTCACAACTGCACAAAATAGTCATTCATGGAAGAGATCGTGTGTCCTAAAATTGCCATTCATATTATTTCATGCCTTTCCACGAATGAACAGTGGCAACCGAGGTCTGTGCAGAAATCAGCCTGGGGAAGGTTCCTGTGATCTGTTCCAGCTCTCAGCTATAGCTTTTGGCAAGTTCTGTGTCGTAAGCTTAAACACTCAAACTGAAATTTGGTCCCTTTTAAATCTCATCACCTGCTCCATTTGGATAAAGACGACTCTTAAGACTATGCTATCTCATTCTTCCAGAACAGCCAACCTTCCCTCCCCAACCCCACCCACCCCACCCACCCCTAAGCCACGTGACAAAACCAAGCTGCTTTTCAAACAAGTCCCAGTGTCCTGGCCTCCACCACCATCCCAGCCACTGATTACCATCTGAATAAAGGAAGCTTTCCTGGTATCAGTCTTGTAATTTCAACTCTTAAACCCATGTCCTCTTGTGGTACTGTCTTGTCTCACGCTGAAGCATTGTTCGGGGTTTAATATCTTCTCCTTCCCCGTTCCCCCAGCCTCAGAATTTTTACGAGAACGACTGTTGTGGTTTTTAAAACGACAACATCCCCCCCCCTCTACTGATATTGAAAACCGATGCTGGAAACTGTTCAGCTCCAAGCCAAACTGACAAAAGACAACACAGGCAAGATACACCACTGCTGTTTCCAGGTGTCCTTAGATTGTGTAATAACATCACTGACATATTCCCCCTCCGTCTCTCTCTCGCCCCCCACCCAAGTGTACGAACCTGAACGTGCTCAATCTGTTGGCCTATTTCTGTCGACTCACTGTGCGGTAACCTAGAAACATTTGGAAACAGTTTTCTCTAGAGTTCCAGTGACATTTCAGGGAATGCTCGTATGAAGCAATGGATCAAAGGCATCTCTGTTTAAATTTTGTCTCCAAAAAAGACTCACCAAAAGAAAAAGTATGCAGCTTCGCTTTTCGTTTTGATTCAAAGATGTTGCTCGCAAAGATTGAAGCTACAGTTACTCATAGAATCATAGAATCATAGAATTTTACGGCACAAAAGGAGGCCATTCGGCCCATCTAGTCTGTGTCGGCTCTTTGAAAAGAGCGATTCAATCCCACTGCCCTGCCCGCTCCCCATAGCCTAATAGACCCGTTCTCCCTAAATAAAGATCTAATTCCCTTTTAAAAGTTGTTATCGAATCAGCCTCCACCACCTTTTCAGGCAATGCATTCCAGATTCGAACAACTCGCTGAGTGAAAAAAATTCTCCTCAGCTCCCCTCTACTGCGCCTTGAAACTATTTTAAATCTGTGACCACGAGTCACAGATTCGCTCACGAGTGGAAATAGTTTTTCTCTATTTGCCCTGTCGAAACCCCTCATGATCTTATAAACCTCTATTAGGTCTCCCCTCAATCTTCTCTGCTCCAGAGAGAATAACCCTAGCCTATCTAGCCTCTCCTCATAGCTGAAGTCCCTCAATCCTGGCACCATCCTAGTAAATCTTCATTGTACCCTTTCCAATGCCTTCACATCCTTTCTGTAGTGTGGTGACCAGAATTGAACACAGTATTCCAGCTGAGGCCTCACCAAAGTCCTATAGAGGTTAGTCAGCACTTCCTGACTTTTGTACTCTATACCCCTATTTATAAAGCCTAGTATCCCATATGCCTTCTTAACAGCCTTGTCTACCTGTCCTGCCACCTTCAACGAGTCACTAACACAAATCCCCAGGTCTCTCTGTTCCTTTACACCATTTAAAATTGTACTATCTAGCCTATATTGCCTCCCTTCATTTCTTCTCCCAAAATGCATCACCTCACACTTCTCTGCATTAAACTTCATCTGCCATGTGTCTGCCCACTTTACCAATTTGTCTATATCCTCTTGCAGATGGCTACTATCCTCCTCACTGTTTACTATTCTCCCTAACTTAGTGTCATCTGCAAACTTGGAAACTGTACTCCGTACACCCAAGTCCAGATCATTGATGTAGATTACAAACAGCAATGGTCCCAAAACCGATCCCTGTGGCACACCACTGCTCACTTCCCTCCAATCTGAAAAACAGCCGCTCACTACAACTCTCTGCTTTCTGTCTCGCAGCCAGTTGTGGATCCACGCTGTCACTGTCCCTTTTACGCCATGGGCCTTTAATTTCATAATAAGTCTATTATACTAAGTCTATCATAATACTGTAAGTCTATCATAATACTAATAAGTCTATCATAATACTGTACAAGCTAAGGATCCTTGCATTTGATAGCTTGCCTCATCACTGTGAATTGTACCAATTCTATTTGTTGGTGTTTGCGGCGGCAGTCAATGTGCGCACAGCAGTGTTACCCCCAAACAGCCAGGAAGGGAATGGCCGATAGTTTTTTTCTCTCTCTGGTGGGGGGAGGGCTGGAGGGGGGGGTGGGGGTGGGGTGCGGCATTATTCATTATGTTTTAAAGAAAAGAGCCATTTTAAATGGTTCCTCCTAACCCACACCCACTCTGCCTCTGCCTCCCCTCTCCGCCCGTGAATCTTTACGTATCCTAGCCCCCCAGGAGTATAGCTAGTGGTTGGTAATGACACTACTGCTGGTGGGGGGGGTCAGTGCCTTGTCAGTAAAACAAAGGCAGACCCCAGATGGTGACTGTCACTGAGAAGTCCTGGGAGACATAAGTAACGCATATGTGGATGATATCATGGGAGGTGGAGTGGGGATGGGTGGGTGGGGGTCGGTGGGAGAGAAACAGGAGGGAAGGGAGTAGCAACATCCACCTTCAATGATCTGTACCTTGCTTTTTTTTCTTCCCGTTTGCAAATCTGGCACAAACTGAAGTCATTGGCTTCATTTAAAATCGAGCCGGGGCAAATAAATAGTTAAATGTTGCGAGGCACGTTCTCGGCCTGTAAACTAGCATCCAGTGCAAGCTGTAAAACACCCGTCACATAAATGGGACCTGTGGTCCCCTAACTCATCTATTAGAAATTCAATACAACAAGCAGCTAAAGGTCAAAGGTTTAATTAGCCACAGTCCTTGGCTTATTAACATAAATTGAATGAAACCTGGCCCACATCCACAAAGACAATATTAAACCCGAGAGTGGCTGTGCAGACCCCAGGATCCATTCACAAGACAATCTTTTCACAGGGGTTTACGTGCACCAAAGACATTTTAATCTTGGGAGTCACTAACAAAGCCAAAATCATGAATATTGGTGCATTTTTCTAACCAAAGGCCCCTGTTTTTCAAATCTGAGTCTGTGCTAAATCCCACACTTCCCAAAGCTAATTTTTTTTTTTAATTACATGAATTGGAGAAGCCCTGAGAGGGAAAGTGAAAGTTTGGAAATAACGTAATCAGAAACATTCTTGTGTTTGATTTGCTACATTACATCTTCAAGACGTCTCAAAGCCCTTCACAGAGATATACTGTAAAGTGAATTGGTTATTTTGTGGGTGAAACGCGGCAGCCGATTGTGCGCTGCTGTGTCCCACAAAACTGTCACGGATTGAGCTATTTTATAAAGTAAAACATTTTTTTAAAAAAACAAAAGGGATTATTACCTGCGGAAAAGCACCCCCACGCCTCACTCCACCATGATCTGTCTCTGCTCAGCTGGCTCTGGCCTCCCGTTTGTGCCTTGTGCCTTCCATTCCACCATTGGCAGCTGTGACTTCAGTCATTACAGAAAACTCTCTCCCTCAATCCACCCTCCTTTGGACACTCCCTTCCCACATTCAAATCCCACCTAAAAACCTTCCTTGTTGATTGTGCCATAGGTCACCTCCCCACTTCCTCTCCATTGTTGTTCGACTCCACTTCTGTAAAGCTGCCCCATGTGAACAACAACTTCGATTGATATTGAAGTGAAGGGTACTATGTAAATGCAAGTTTTGTCGTTATTATTATTGATAATGTCAGGTATTTTACTGGATTTCCAAGATCTTTGCTGAAATGACAGTGATTACCTGGTCCTCACCAGTTACTTACTTTGTCTTGATTGATAGAACATAAGTTTAATATCAATCAGAGGTGTTGTTGTTAACACAGGCAAGGTTTAGCTCATTGAGTCAGGTCCGGGTGGGATTGGTATTTTAACTGTATGCTTATCAATCCTGGCTGTAGCTTAACAGTACAACAGTGCGTTCAATAGTCCATAGTGTTTACATCACACGTTCGGTTACCAGCAACAACAAAAAAAATTACATTTATAGAGCGCTTTTCAGGTCGAGAGGACGTCCCAAGACGCTGAACAGTCAGGGGGTCAGTATCCGAGCATGGAGGAAGGGTTGGAGCAGACACGGGGTAGACTGGAACCCGCTGAACGGAGGGAGAGGGCAGGTTGGTAGGGAGAGATAGGAGGGGGGGGACATTGAATTCCATCCTCTGGTGTAGAGCAACGGTGAGAGTCGAGTAAAGGTGGGAGTCATGGGGTGGCAGAACCTGGTGCCAGGAGAGGACACAAGCTGCAGAGTAATTATTCAGCAACTAATTATTCTCCTATAAGAACTCTGCCTATAAATAGTCAATAATTACCAGGTAAGTGTAACAACAACAACAACAATTTACATTTGTAGAGCGCCTTTCACGTCGGGAGGACGTCCCAAGGCGCTGCACAAGAGAAACACCGATATTGTAGGTGTCCTATCGGATGCAAAGATGGTAGCAATAAAACACTTAGGCTCTTGTGGAACAAGAGACAGAGTGATCCGACTTGAAATGTTTTAAGAATTAAAATAGTGATTCTCTCGTATATAGTTTATGTAGCATGAGTGATGATAATGGTTTTCAAATGCCTCCTTTTTTAAATCTCCCGTGAGAGTGATACGGTTATTGTGTTCTTTAAACATGTGATTTGGATTCCCTGTTAATAAATCCCAATTTGCTTTTGTGGAAAACCAACAGGACTGATTCGTTGGAAAACGTTTGTGTTGTACAGATTCCGATTAATACGCTGCACATGGCAGAGAAAGAAAAGGGCAGCAAAAAAACCACCCCACCCAAAAAAATAAATGAATCGACAAGCGAAGAGTTTGAATTCTCTAACATGCCCTTTAAGGCGATTGCTCTCATCGGATTTATTCCAATTAAGGCACGGTGGATTGATTCAAATTCAGGACATCTTGTAAAACATTTCCATTTCCTCATCACTACCGAATAGAGCGGATTTGCCCATTTAAAATTTATTTGGCAGATGTGGTAAAACTTCTATTTTGAAAGAAACGAGACGCATAGATTTAATAAAACCTCCGAACCGTATGGAGTTTCAGCAAAAGACACTTCCTATTCTTTCCTCGGTCAATATTTTGCAACTTGCTCTGTGAATTAATACAAGAGCATTGCAAATAGATGGTGCCAGTTTATTTCGTGTGTCAGTTTTATAGCAGCGATGGTGATAGATCGAGCCACTGGTCAATGGAGCTAACCAAGGCCATTAAAGTTATAGTTAAATTGCTTCTGTAAAGTTTAATAGGGTCATATAAAAATATTGAATCAGTGACAAACTCCCACATCAGAAAATGACCTTTTCATAAACTGCATGTTTGACTGGTTCTTTATTGATGTCAATACATTAAGCCAAGATTGAAGTCTCCTCGCCACTTCCCCTACCCCAATTATTTAGCGATTGGATTAAAGAAAGTTTTGTTTTCTGTGTTTTTTTTAAAAATCATGCAAATTTGCTCCAGATTTCTGCCTCAAGTCCTACATTTCCTTTTCACGAGTCTTCGATCCCAGGATTTGGGGCAGGAGGAGAATGAAGGAATATCTATGTGGGTTAGATGTGAAGGTTACCAAAGCAAGCAATCACGTATTAAGAACAATATTTAACCAATGTGATTCAAACTCGTATAGATCATGACATTTCCAGTTCAATATTCTGTCTAGGCTGAGTTGGCAGATCTCAACAAAAAGGCAGCCGTATGGAGTGACAAGTTAGGTTGTCAATGTGGTGGCACTCAACTCTCGATCCAGAGGTTGCAAGGTCAAGCATTATCTCGTTATTCTTAGTATCATTATCATCAGTATCTCATTAGTCAATGAGATACAATGGTGCCATCCTTAGGGTTAAAACTAGGTTCTGTTGTACTGGCTAGTTGGACATTTAATTGATCGATGACACGATTAGAAAGGAACCTGAACAAAATGGCTCGATATTTTCATTTTTTTCAAAAAAAAATCAGGCATTCACTTCATACCAGTTCTGTCAAACGGTAGTTTGACAGAACCATTTTCCTCTCTCCATGGATGCTGCCTGACCGGCTGAGTGTTCCCAGCCATTTCCGTTTTTGTTGCAGTTTTCCAGCATCTTGCGTTCATGTTTCTACTTCATATCTGTTGCATGCAAAATGGACATTGGATTCCCTGTTGCTCAGTGGTTAAGAGTTCTTACCTTACAAGCGAGAGACCTGGGTTTATTCCCAGCAGGGCAATATTCCCTAATCCACAAGCCTGTTTACCCAGCAGTAAGTAGGAACCCAATTGTTAGTCAATTGGCAAATCACAAATTACTTCAGAAAAATAGAATAAATTGGTCACTTTAATCCACGATTAATGTTTGTGGGACACTGACGTGCGCAACTGACAGCTGTGTGGCAAGGCGCAAGATGCAAGGAATATTATGGCAGTTGTCTCCAATTATACTGGTGAAGCTTATTTTGATACATCATAAATGAGGGTCATTAATTATTTTCAGTTTAACACAATGACTGCGGCTAAGGGGCAAAACTGATAGCAGGAAGGGAACAGCTAAGGTAGAGACAGATAGGACAGATCCGATCTGACAGCACCCCACCACCCAAACTAGGCAGGCAAATGCAGAGAAAAAAAATTCTAATGCCATGTATATATATATGTATAGTTTAACAAAAGTTTATTTTAACATCTTTAATAAATACTGCTTAGAACACTGAAACACTGTAGCCAGAGTCACCGCCACCACCCACCCACCCATCAATGAATTGAAGACATTTGGAAACATTACAAATAAAAGCAGAATTACCAGCTGTAAACACCAGGGCCATTCTTAGAAAACGAGAATTATTGTAAATGTGCTGCACAAGACCTTTAATACAACACAATCCTTAAAATACAAGTTCTGGAGTCAAGCAAAAAATGATGTTGTATCCTCCTTGTGATTGTGTACATAGCAAAAAAACACTGGTGAGCTGTATGCACAAGCCATGGTGTATTAAATGCATTTTGTCGGTCGGTCAGTTTGTTTTTCCGTAGCCCGTATAATTGAGTCCCATTACCTGGTTGGGAATGGATCACACACACATCAAGCTCTACTAAAAACTTTAAAAACTTGTTTCGTTACAAATAAGATGTCGTGCTAAAATAATCAACTTCACTTATAGGGTCAAATAGAAGTAGGGGTGGAATAATACACTAATCCTAACATGTTGAACGAGCACACAAGTATTATATAGTTCTAAGGATCTTTACCTCTCACCAACATCCCACACACCCCACCACCCCCACACTCCTATCTCTATCATATTCAGCTAACGTCTTCTATTGGAAGTCAATGCAATGTAAGTTCTGTCTCTTCACACATCTCATCTCAGAGATAAACTGAAATATGTCACAGGATAGGAAAAAAAAAGCTTCTTAAAGAATGAAGTTTAAATTATTCTTGGGAATTGCAACCTATTTTGTTTCCATCACATTTAAGTACATATATAAATGCAACGGCCTAATAATGCTAGCCTTTTACAACAAAGAAACTTCATTACATTGATTGAAATTAGTTACGCAAAGGATACCCTTTACCTAATGACAGACTATGAAGCCTCAATACAAACTTTGAAAACACTAAGGTATAATTCCAACTATAGATGTTGTGCGCATCCATCTGGAGTTGTAAGCTTAGAAAAAGAGCAGAAGAAATCCCTTAGGTTTAAATTAACTAACAGAAAGCAAGATGTTCTACAGCCTCTACCCTTTGAAACTTCTCGGAACGTAGCATTGTTTGTTTCAAGTATCCGTCCCCCCCACCCCGCACCCACCCCCCCACACCCCGCCCCGTCCCCCCACCCCAGAACTGAACAGTTCATCAAGAATAAGTGAAGGTAAATAGTAAAAACAGAAAGAATCAGAACAAAATGTCAATATTACATTCAAAGAAAATGTTTCTCAAAGTGCCAAGAACATTTAGGCCTTAAAGATCAGCGAGACCATTTCGACGTGTAAAGAGTTTTATGGCAATTTCTCTTCCGTAAACACTCACTTGTTGAAATATCCTGATTCATAAGGCTTTAAAGCTTTCACAAGTCTTAACACAAGTACAGCAATAATTCTAAGACTGGGTTCTAGTCGAATTGGTTACGATTAGTTTACTGCAAGCCACTGAAATCTAGTTATTTTGCTTTTAAAGTCAAGAGCTTAGCTAACTCATGCACTTAAAGCAGAGAAGGAAATACAAATCTATTGTAGAGCCTCACTTGCAGAAGAGACTATGGAACAATAATGTTTTCCTTGCGGGTTAAAATTAAGATGGTTTTTATACGGAGGTAGCAAGTGACGGAGTCGGTATAAAATTAGTAAATACAAGTGGTGTGAAGTTAAAAATCAGCAACAAATGTGCAATAATAAATGAAGTGCACTAAAGTGTGGTGAAACTTCGGATTTAAGGAGCCAGACGCAGGACAACACCTCGGCTTAGCTCAGGCCCACTTATAGCAGATAGGGTGTGTGCCTCTGGTGATCCACATGTAATGGGGTACGCTTCTTGTGGCTGCCTTTCTGCACATAAATTAAAAGGGTGTGAATTTGGTTCACGTATGAACAAACCGTCATGCTATCCCCTAAAGTGGTGTGCAACTTGTGGGCAATTAGATAAGTGTGGCAGGCTAATATCACGCACACATGTATGTTACACAAAGGGCACAGGAAACACTGCTGGCGTCAACAGATCTGTATGCATGGCGCACAGCAAGTGAGATCAGTCACAACGCCCCCCCCACCCACCAGAAACGTTAACATTGACCACTTTATAAATGCTGGTTCTGAGTTGATGGACCCAAACCAATGTATCATGAGGGAGCGAGGGGAGGGGAGGGGAGGGGAGGGGAGGGGAGGGGGTCAGCCTATATACTTGGGAGTAGAGTTGCACAAGTAAAGCAGAAGCAAACAGTCTGTCCGAATGGCTATTTCCATGAGATAAAGTCATTAATTATAACGTCGGCAGGTCTTTTAAAGATGGATACGCTTGATGCGTCTCACTGTAGTTTGGCAGATTACATGATTTGCCGATGCATGCCGTAGCCGGTCATGCCGGATTGGGAAGCCCCCTTGTTGGTTCCCATTTGCAGACCTATAACATTTTGCCCCTTTCGCAATTGCTCTTCGGAAAAGGCTCGGCGATTTCCCTGAGCTTTCCTGTTGGAAAGAAATCATTCAATACCGGTACGTTGTACAGAACAGCCAAAGCGCACATTATAAAGATTACTGTTCAATTGAAGAATGGCGATAAATACTCAGGTGCATAGATGTAAAAATTAAAATCCACTGTTTAATAGTGTCAAATGAAACTCGCATTAAACTCGCACTGGCTCGAGATTGGCAGGAGGAAGGCTGGAATACATTTTTACACAAATTTACCATTTATGCAGCCCCTTTCATTCCCCAAGGTGCTTAACACAAATAAAATTAGTAGCTATCTTCAGGGGTGGGTGGGGTGGGGGGGTATTGAAAGAGGAGATGGCAGTAGGGAGATAAGCAGGGTCTCTTTGCAACCAAACTGGCTTAAGACTGGTGAAATGAGCCTGGCAGTTCCACAGTATTCCAGGACACTGCCGCTGACAGCACAGCCTGATTCAATCAGCAGAACTTGGAAGGTCGGACTGTTCAAAAGGGAGCAGGGATTCTTCCCTCTCAGTTCCCCATTATCCCTGCAAGCCAAAGCCTCGATAGGACCAAGTAGCAGGAAGCTGTCCAGAGAATACAGTACAGTACTCTGTTTGTTAGCTGGTTTAACTCCAGCAGTACCTCATTGAACACTCTGGGGGTCCCACAAGTCTTGACTTTTGCCAACCAGCACCAAACGTTCCAGAATTGGACAACCGAATAGTTACTTACTTATGAAACCAGTTAGGATCACCTTTGTAAAATCCATCATCTTTGGTAACTGCAGCACTACCTAAGGCCATTAGAGTTCTTTGAACGGCAGCCAGATCCTTTCCTACAGAGATAAGATAACTTAGTTTTACACGGTGAATGCTGGCGACAATGCAACTTGAACTGGCCACATAGTGAGTCATACAACAAACATTAAACGGGAAAATAAGACTGTCGATAGCATTATTTCCACTCTGAAGACATTAACCAGCCATTAGCAACATTGCAGGAACCTCAGAGCGTCCTCTGAAAGCCAAGGTGTTCTTTGAATAACAAAATTATGAATTCACGTCATCCAGTTTGGAAATGAGCTTCAAGCAACACCCAAATTCAAATTGTGCTGTTCGATCCACAATTATGCCGCATGTTTCGATTTCCATGAGGACTCGTTTGAAAAGCAGCTTAATGCTGTGATGGGTGGGCTGGAAGGGTGAGCTTAGATGGGCTAAAGGGCCTTACTTCAGCCAAAACAATCTTGTGATCTTCTGAAGAGCTAAACTGAACATAAAGCACACTTAACAGAAAGGCTTGTTGACCCCAAACCAATTTTGATTTGAGTCAAGCTCAGTGCACCCCACCCATCCTCAAAGTATTTTTAAACCAAATTGGAGTGAGGGGTAGAGAGAGAGAGAGAGATTTGTGATGGAATTTTTATACAGTATGGTGTTTGCAAATGCTTGTATAATTACTTATGGAAGCGCATTAATGTAATACAACTAACAGGATGATGTAAAACTAATCAATTAAGATGAAATAAGACATCTTCAAAGTTTTGAAAGCCATCAATAGATGGATTTTGGAGGTGTGTGATACATGGCAGAGAACAACTGGCTTTTAGTGAAACCACTATGAAAAGGAATCATTGGGATTTCTTCATCTTCCAGGACAGATTTCTCCAAATCACTGGTATCCATCACTCTTTCAAGATCCAAAACTATGTAGCTCAAATTGCATTTTTCTCCTTCCGGCCCCCACTCCCCACCCACCTGCCCCGCCGCCAAATCTGGCCAAACTCTACATCTTTGGACAATCTCCACCAATCTGTCAGTCTTTGCTCAAACATACCACTGTCTGCTAATTGCCTTTATAAAAATAAATAAAAGCAAAACTAAATATTGCAACCATCTCTAATTTGGTGTTCAATCTTATTGCATGCTTTGAGAAGTTTAACAGAATTCAGGCTATAAAAATGCAAGTTGTTGCAATAGAGGTAGCACAATTTATTTTTAATCAGAGTTAACCAGTTTAAAGCCTACACCAGATTTGTGCTACGAGAACATTGCAAACAATTTCCCTCAGAACAACCGTTGAATTAAAGAGTCTAAGGTTCTAACAGAAAGAAATTTGTGCAACAATACATTTGTTTCAAATGCACCCTTGATTGATTTTTGCTTGTGAGCATTAAAGGTCATTTTGTTTGGAAAGCTACAAGAGAGAGACTGATTTACTCTCCATTTGGTTGGATTCAAAACCAGTTCTTGAACCCACCATCTTCCCCCCCCCACCCCACCCACCCCCACCACCTCACCATCCACCACCCCCCCAAAAAAAATCCACCTTCAAAAAGAAGTTTTTGTTTTACCTTCCCACAGGTCTACAGTCTGGAAGATATCAGTTTTTGTAATGCCATACGCTTCAGCCGCCTTCAGAAACTGGGAGATTTGTTCCATCTGTTTAAAGGCCATTTTGGAATTCTGGACTTTTTTGATTGGCCCCTCACCATGTGGGTAGAGACTGTTTATAACTCCACACAATAGCTAAACAAAAATAGATAAGAAACATGAAACCAGTTTTGTGTGAAGAATCAACTTGACTTCCAAAGCGAAAACTCTTGATCTTGGCAAACACTGGTCCATTAAATTAGGACAAGAGTATACATTCCAACCTCGCCACATCCAGAAGAATGAACTAAAGATGGGACAATATTAAGCTTAATAAATTCACAAGATCAGCAATACATGGACAATACGTTGAATTAATTGACTAGTGAATTAAACCCATCAGTCACTACACTTTACAGTAAAATCCTGTGTGGGTTTCGGTGTATCCACCTGCTATGACAAACAGAGGAATTCAAGCTTTAATCTTCAAATATTTTCACTTAAAAAAAAGTTTGGGTAGCAGAGATATTCAACAATGTCACCACCACCACCAACACTCCAATTGGGTTTAGGTTATGAATGATATGATAATCCATATACAAGCATTAGGACAAGTTCAATGTCTGGCTAATTTGATCCCAATTAATTTGAGTTAGGACAGTATGTCCCCAATTTAAGAAATATTTAATTGTAAGCCAATAAGCCTTGAAGGGAAATTCTGTTTTTTTTTTAAAAATTGCAAATGAGTATGGCGTGGGTTTCAGTCATGGGTGGATGGGGGAAATGAACAGAGAATCCATGCATTAGATCCTTCACTGCGAAAGCCAAGAGGATTTTACAAGAACATTATGGAGATCAAATAGGCTACAGCACCAATTTCAGAAATTGGCAAGTTGTCCATTTATTTTAAAGGCAGTAAATGTCCTTGCATCAGAATGCCAAAATCTAAAGTGGAAGTGGTTATACAATAACTCAAGCTTCCAGATGTACTTTTGCATTTGTGATATAGATCACGGCATTAGGCCAACTCACTTAGTCATTTATGTGAAACACAAACGGTAATGAGTTGGAATGACTAAATTAGCTTTGGATTGGAATTAAGCAAAGCGCTTGCGAAGGGAAATGATGCTAATAGCTCAATATAATTTCCCAGTGAAATTGAATGGAACCCATTTGTTATCCCATCTCCTGTAAACGACACAGGATCAAGTCAGCATATTTGTTGTAAAACTACCTCGATGAAAGTTACCTTGTGATGAACAAGTCGCTCCTTATTTAAACAATGCTACTTAGGAAGGAAGCTGTGATATTGTACTTACTGTGCCATCCATCAGCCATTTCTGAAAATGTGTTTTTCCAGCTTCAGGGGGATTTACATCACCGCCACATTGTGCAATGATCCATTCCACCAGCCTTCCTTCCAATTCCAGATCATATTTCTGTTCGATTTTTTGCTCAACCTCTCGACTAAGACCATAGCTTGGTCCTCTGTTGGCCATTTTCCGTAACCTAAAATGGGATAAGATGGTACCATTATTTTAAAATATATTCTGGACCACTCAGATAGTTAATCAGAGCTGCAAGCTTGAATGGTGAGAAGATGGTGGAGCTCCTGTAGCTCAGTGGTTAGAGCACTCCCCTTGCAAGCGTGAGACCTGTGTTCGAATCCAGGCAGATCAGATCAGGGCGAAACCTTGGGCAAGTTTCCTTATTCCACACGCCTAATAATAATCCGTCCAAAAAAAAACACAATAATGAAAATTGGTCATTTCAAACGACTGATTGTGGGGACACTGCTGTGTGCAATTAGCTGCTGTGTTTCGCCCACAAATGTACAGTCAATTCACTTTACAGTATATTCTGTGAAGCGCTTTGAAACATCGATAAGATGTGAAAAACTGCAATATCAAATGCAAGGATTAATAATATTAATATTATTATTAATTCTGCAGCTCATTTCCTTTCCCGAACCAGGCTCTGTATCACCCCATACTCTCGACCTTATTGCTTCTTTTCCCCTCCACTCACTCCAACCGCCCTGAACAAGGAAGATTTTGAGAGAAACCTTCGAGATCAACATTGTAGAGAAGAGCAACTCACAATGAGACCACCCAGTTTAACTTCTTATCACTGCACAGTGGGGTTGGGGGGCTGGGGTGGGATCAAAAGCTAAGACTTTAAAAAAAAAATCAGAGCAGCATGGTTAAGAAGCTTAGATTTAATGTATTCATTAACTCACCCACATAGATGGTGGCCTGGGAAAGTGATAGCACAAAAAAACAAGGAAGAATTTTGGGCCCCAAATTTCTACTAGGTCTCTACCCTACTTTGCACATCCAGTGCAGTGAGAATGCTATTGATTTTATTTTGACACAGTTAACACGCATTAGCCACACAGCATCTCTACAAGCATGATAGGACAGTGGTAAGTCTTCTAAAGGCAACCAACTCTACTACTGGGGAAAAAATAAAAAATATTCGCTAGAAATAGCTAGTCTCAGGATTGGAAAATTCCCAGGTTTCTGTGCCGGTTGCAACCAAATTACAAGTTTGTTTCTATTAAACAATTTATGATAGATCTTGGTCTATTGAGCATCAATCCATCCATCCATTGTATACACACACACTCTCAAGATGAATGATGTTGGAAATCCTCTGATTGTATACTTGTATAGACAATTTTTAGCTTGTATGGTTTTGCTTCTGTTTATATATATATAGTTAAAAATGCTACTGCAACAATTCTGTTTTTCCCAACTCTTCGCGCAATATTTCTGTATAGATATTTTTTTAAAAAGGCATCAATTGCTTTTCACTTACCACTTCCAATGCATTGCTTTTCAATTATTCAGATTTCTCCACATTAAACTAATCAGGCTGTGTTCACAACTTGTCAAGCTGGTGCATGTTAATTATAAAAACAATACACTCCCCCACCACCCTCCCCAAAAAAATGTTTGTACTGTATTGGTATTAAAATGATAAGACTGCAAGATTGACAGCCGAGAAGACACTGAAACCCCTTCCCAGTCCATTTCTCGGAATAAATCCACAAACCTCACATTGCCATCTGTGCTGCAGCTGTTATAGAATCTGCCCCAGCCCCATAAAGCAAAAATAAAAGGAGATTCAATAGAGGGGAGGGGGATAAGAGAGAGAGAGAGAGGGCGGGAGATGGAGGGGCTTAAGAGGGCAGAAGGCTTTCAAAGGGAGGCGAATTACATTGTAGTTTCCAACTACTGTACACACATTTTAGTGCAAGATAACAATATAAAAGATTTCAGCTCCCCCTCCCCCCCCACCCCCCACTTACTAATTCAACCCCCAACTGAAATAACTCACTGCATTATCACTTTCCTATTCGAAGCAAAATGATCAGATTACCATCTTTCTTTAAATAAAAAGAGGGGGTGGGAGAAAAAAAAGGTTAAATACATAAAAATAAATCTGTTTACAGCTGGAAAGGGAAAATCCCCCAACTCCTCCACCAGTATGTTTCTAATGCTGCACTTTAAGCTTGCAGGTTAAGTATCTGAAGGTTAACAGTGCTGTGGGAATATATATATGTGTGTGTGTGTGTAAATTATATATATTAAAAACAACACACAAGCTAAACCACACAAGCTCAAAATTTGTGCGACACAAGTTCAGAATCAGAGGGTTTCCAACAGCATTCATCTTGAGTGTTTGAGCCAGATTTTCACAAGCATCAAATAACAAACAGAATACACACAACGTTTTTAACGTTATTTCCTCCCTGGGGCTGACAATAGATAGATTAACCCAATTGGGTTAGCTCATGTCCCCCTACCCCAGAGATATATATTTTACATTTCCGACGTAAAATATTTACAGCACATAAAGTTAAAGCTATTTTTGTGTTCAAACCATCACGCCCTTCCTTTAAAGGGCCATTATTGAGTAACTATTAATTTCAAGCATATACACATATATATATCGGTATGTATTATAATAATAAAATGTATAATAAATTAATATACAGAGAGAGAGAGAGAGAATAAAAATGTGATGATCGGTGAAACTAAATTGAAATTGGGAGGAGAAAACAAAGAGAGAGAGAGAGAGAGAGACAGAGAATAAAAGACACTAAAGTTCTTGGGAAAGGATGTGTTAGGATAGAGACCAAAGCTGCCAACAAAATAAACAACAACAACAGCTCAATCACCACTAGATGGTTGAGGATTCACCTGTCTCTGGGTTGAGTGGAGGGGATGGATCTGTAGCAGCAAAATACCTAGTAGATTCTCTGTGTTAAATCCTTCAATGCTGTATTATCAGGAAAGCTCTCATTGACCGCAAGCTACTTACTCTGTGTGTGTGTGTGTGTGTTTTCACCCCTGCAGCTGTGAGAGGCAGCTATGTATGTATGTGTGTGTGTGTCTGTCCCTCTCTTTCTGGCTTTAAGGCTGGATGAGGACCACAGACAACAGCAGCTGGTGGCCTCGTCACCAGCCCCCCCCCCCCCCCCCGCCAACCCCCACTTCCTTTCATTAGCATTCATATAAATCAATAATTGCTTTTTTCCTTTAATAAAAATGGGCTGTTAACCCTCCTACAATGGACAAAAGGCTGAGCAAGCAATCTAGGCTAGGGAAATGACACGAACACTGATGTGATGTGCATATCAAATAAACTTGTTTATATATTTTGTATTTATATATATTTATATATAATTTAGGCAGCCACACACAAACTTGATTTCACCAAACCCCCCCTCCCCCCACCACACCTCACCCCTCCCCCCACCACCACCCCCTTCCCCTCCCTCCCCCCTCCCCCACCACACACCCCCCCTGATGAGGATTCACATTAAACCCTGAATCCAATTGACATGTCACGCTGCCTTGCACCAGGTCCTATTAGACAGAGAGTATGATTTCTCTCAATCTCTCACCACAAACGTGCCTCGTTATTTCATGCAGCCTCTATTAAGGCACCACGTTGAGTGGAGTTGAGAATGAACCCCAGAAATTGGCCCTTTCTTTTTGGTTTCCAATTGGCCTGACAGACAAGGGAGTAGACAGGGGAGCTGTGAGAATGTTTGTGCCTTCTCTTATCATTTGTTAATAATTTGTCCTGTGATCATTTTTTTTTGGCGAGGGTTGGGGGGGTTTGATATACAGTAGATAGCGCCTTATCGCAGCTTCGAGCTGACTCCTTTTTGTTTGCTCCTCGCTGAATTATGTATACCGTAAAGCGAATTGGCTTCAGATTTGGTGGACGAAAATGCAGCAGCCAAACACCAACAACAGTGACCCACAAATGAAACAACAACAACAAAATGACACTTGTGTTCGCGCCTTTTCACATCAGGCAAATTAATAGCGCTGCGCATCAGTGTCATGTCATGAATTAAGTGAGCGCATTCTTTATTATTGGAGAAAGGGGGATTATTAACCACGGGAAACGCGATCCAACAATCGACTGACAACCAGGTCCCGACTTACTGCTCGGTGTACGCACACGTGTGGGGGTGAGGCAGTTCGCAAGTAGAATATAGTATGTGCCAGAATATAGCACGTCTAATGCAGCACAGTGAACCGTCACTGGCAAAATGAAAGAAATACAAAAATTCAAATAGAACAAAAAGCAGAGCAGGTCGCGACCCTGAAGCTGATTGTAATAATAATAATAATAATCATCCTTGCATTTGACACGGCGGTTTTTCACATCTTATCCACGTCTCAAAGCGCTTCACGGAATATACTGTCAAGTGAATTGACTATGTATATTTGTGGGCGAAACGCGGCAGCCAATTGCGCATGGCAGCTTCTCCCCCACAAACAGCCGTGACCAATTTTATTATTGTGTATTTTTGGGATGCAAAATTATTAGGCTTGTGTGTGGGGGTGTGTGTGGAGTAAGGAAACTTGCCCAAGGTTTTGCCTTGATCTGCCTGGATTCGAACACAGGTCTCAGGCCTTGCAAGGCGGGTGCTCTAACCACCGAGCTACAGGTATATACTGTAAAGTGGAGTGACAATGCATTTTGCGGGTGAAATGCACAAAGCAATAATCCACAAATAGACAAGGAGCGAGTGAAAATGTTTTACTTTATTTGGGGGGCACTGTTGGCTGGGACATCAGGTGAAACTCCTCTCTGTATTCAAATAGTGCCGTGGGATTTTTAATGTCCAGCAGAGCAGGTAGATGGGAATCTCGGTTTAATGTCCTACCTGAAGAGGTAGCAACTCCAACATTGCAACACCCCCCCTCACCGCCAAAAAGCACGGCATTGAACCCTTGAACCCTCAAACCTCAGAAGAGGAGAGTGCTACCCACCCCCCGCGCCAGGCTGATTGAAGTGTAAACCCTTTCCTTATGATTTTGCCCACAAACGTACAGCCAATTCACTTCACAGTATATTTCCGTGAAGCGCTTTGAGACGTCGATAAGATGTGAAAAGATGCTATATACAATGCAAGGATTATTATTATTATGATTTAAAGGGAGCTCAATTCATCAGACTGTGTTGAACGTTGCACAGTCTATCTCTACTCCTGCCCTTTCCACAAAAAAAAATCCAAAAGAAATGAACAAGATTGAGTGGAAAGTCTGAAATCTCTGCTGTGGGATAAGGTTTCCAACCGCCTGGGATTCCACGCGTGAGTGAGTTCTGTTGGAGTGGGGCTCGGAGTGTGGAAGCCGGAGGGTGTGACGAGGGTTTCCCTCAAGAAGAAGAAGAATATTGGAAAAGGCTTCTATTTCACTAATGAGCTGGTAACTCACAAGCCCGTGGTTTGCAATTGAGCTACGAGCAAGGCTCCAAGCATGTAAGTAATTCAAACACTGAAATAAACAGAGACGTAGAGCTTTATTGGAATTAAGATGCTTTAATCGAGTGCTTTATCTTCCTCCAATGCCGTCTATATGAATTTGAAAACTTCATTTAAAAAAAATGTTAATCATGCTCATCTGTCTATTCCGCTCAGTTTTAAATACCCGATTATTTCCTTTCCCTCAGATTTATGGGACAGTTTTCAGGGGTGGAGGTGGGGGCGGGAGGGGGGAGGTGTGTGCAAAGAATGATTTGATTTAGCTGAAAACTGTCTCCGATGGTTGGTTGTTTCAGTAATTTGAGCCACGTTAGTCTAACAGTTGATATACCGAGGTCAATATTTCGAGGCTATTGATGTGTTCTCATGTGAGAACATGCGTTCTCAGTTTGTATAGACCGGGGTTGGTTCTTCACCTGTGGTACAGTCATGATTAATAGATACTGGTTTTGAGAGTGAAAATCTCCTTTCAATTAATTAATTTATCTCTTAAAAATTAGAATACAATATGTACATTTGACATCACGCTTTAAGACAGAATTCAGAGTTCACTTGAATGCAGTGACTGTGTTTTGTAGGCAAACGTGGCGACCGATTCGTGTCCAACAATATCCCAAATAGCCAATGAATTGACAATGCAATCCTCACCTATGCAACAATAGAATATGTACTAATGAAAGCAGGCCAGAAAAGGTACAACACAGCAGAAGAGCATGGAGGTCAGAGGTGAGTTCACTTATCAAATGACCACAGCCTTTTCCGCATACGTCTCTGTACTGCATTCTTTGCCTGCAAAATACATAGGCATTAGGCTTTACAATACAAGTCACATTTGTTCGGTACCCTATATGAAGCATCTCAGAGCATTTAACAATGGCTTAGTTTGAACTTGAGTCAAACTGTAATAATAATATTAATACTTGTTGCATTTGATATAACACTTTTCACTTCTTATCGATGTCTCAAAGAGCTTCACAGAAATATACTGTAAAGTGAATTCACTGTATATTTGTGGGCGAAACGCGGCAGCCAATTGCACACAGCAGTGTCCCCCACAAACAATCGTGAATTGAAATGACCAATTTTATTATGGTGTTTTTTTGAGGACGGATTATTATTAGGTGTGTGTGTGGAGTAAGGAAACTTGCCCAAGGTTTCGCCCTGATCTGATCTGCTGGATTCGAATATAGGTCTCACACTTGGAAAGCGAGCGCTCTAACCACTGAGCTACAGGAGCTCTAAATTAAGGTGGCCATAAGCACAGTTCGAAAACTTATTCACTGGACCAATCCCTGCTCTCAACTACTGCTTCATCCACAAACTCCCTTTCGTTTCCAAGGTTGTAGAATGTGTCATTGGTTTCCCAGCTTCACTCCTTTCTCTCCCGCCATCCCTCTATGAACCCCTCCGATCGAGCTTCCCTGCTGCCCGTAGGACAGAAATTACAATTTGTCCATCTGCCTCCTCATCCTATCACCCCTATCATCCGCTCGACCGCCTCCATTGGCTCCACATCCCTCAGAGGATACAGTTTAAAATCCTCATCCTTCAAGGCCCTTGATGGCTTCGCTCCTTCCTAGTTCGATACAATTGGTCAAATGCTTAGAATTACTAGTAAAAATACTTGATGGCTGTATTTCACAAGACAGTTCATCAACACTGAGGAATGGTAAATGTTTGTTTTCAAGTTGCAATAGATTTAGGCTTTAGCAAACAAGTTAACAGAACACGAAATTGCTAATAATTAGCAAAGGGAATCTATAGTTCAGTAAAGGATAACATTTCATTACTATTGATTAGAAGTCTCTCATGCAGTGATTTCCATCAGTCAGTACTGACGAGTGCAAATTTTTCTATGTCAATCACAAATCCTTAGCGAAGTATGGTGTGACACAGCAACAAAGCTGTGAGGTAGAAGAAAAATAAGTGTAATGAAATTGTTGATGTGACACTAAGTCTAATTTTAAACGCGCGTATGTAGAGTACTGCAGCTAATGGGTAGGGCACTCGCCTCGCAAGTGAAAGACCTGGATTGGATTCCCGGGAAGGGCAAAACCTTGGGCAAGTTTCCTGACTCAACACTGAAGCCTGAAGATAATCCCTCACAAAGAAAACAGTAAAAAAAATTGGTCAGTTCAATCCACGGCTGCTTGGGGGGAAAACACTGCTGTGCGCAATTGGCTGCTTCGTTTCACTGACAAACATACAGTCACTTCACATTACAGTTTATTCTGTAAAGCGATTTGACATGTCTAGAAGACGTGAAAAGCACTGCATTTGAAATGCAAGGATTATATTATTATATGTACATTGTACGATTATGGAGAGACCAATTGAAGCAGGTAAGGATATTTTCACAAAATTCTCAAAAAGTCCTGAGAGTAACACATGAAGTAAAGAGGATTGAACTCATTTCAATGTTGTTGTTACATTACAAAATAGGATGTTAGGAGAAGGGGAGATGATGGGTCAACCCACTTAATTCTTGGGACACATCTACAAAGACAATTTTGGAGGAGCTTTGACCAAAGCAGTACTATTGAAGTGGGACGGAATGCTTGCAACAAAGCGAGAGAGAACTGAGGTCAGGGGCAAGTATCACTTATCAAAAATAACCACAACCTTTTTTTTCGTCTATATTATGTGGAATGCAAGCGAGCAGTGGAAATGTTCCCTGTTGAAAATGATAGCGCTTGGGAGTCTTGGACAAACTCAAGACTTTCAAAAGTCTCCAGAATTAAACGTATTCAAGTTATTGGGAAATGTTACCTTTGGGTACAGTTGCTTTGGATCAAATTCAAACAAAGGTCAAATCAATTTGAGCTAAAAGGTTGTGACTTTTATTTTTTCTACTGCTGCAACCTGAAAACCCAAAGAACATATCTACTGCTGACCTCAGATGCCACCGTGTTACATTTCCTTCGCTCGTTTCCTTCAGCTTCAACTAATGGATATGGCTGGCATCTCTTAATTGGCGTTTCAAGCTTTTGGGGGGATTGGTGTCTTCCGGCTGACGATGCTCCAGGTGAAACAGAGTACTGTACCTTCCCGCAGGTCTCTCGTGATCATTTCTCTGTAACACACTCCATGTTTGTGTTAATTACTCTCTCCAGTTGAACCCATTCACTAAATCCCTACACCCGACGTTTAATTTTTTGATGGAATTGTTTAATTCTGATGGAATTACTTCACCAACGATAAATCGCTGACATTCCATTCACAGGAAAGGCAAAACATTAACTTTGCTGGAATTGACTTTCCCACTGATTAAACCCATCGATTTTGCAATGGCTCCATTCTTTGATTACACAGCATTTAATTAAAATTTGATTTACATAAGGTAAAAGTCATACACGTAGAGTCTATTGCATAAAAAGGTGGATTTAAAGGAACCTTCCTAAATGAGCAGACTAGATTAAAATCTAGGTACTGTAACTGTTTTGTGTGCGAAAAACCCTGGCTATCAACATGGTATCTCAGATCAGATGGAAATCTGCAAAAAATAAAAATATGGGTCGGTGGAGGGTGCGTCCTCGACTGAAGCCACCTACCCTAATCCCAATTCACTGTTCTTTCCCTGTTCTCTCTAATATAAGACCATAACAACATAAGAATTAGGAGTAGGCCATTCAGCCCCTTGAGCCTGCCCCGCCATTTGATAAGATCATGGCTGATCTTCTGACCTAACTAATTACCTGGCCTATCCCTATATTCTCCTAAACTCTCTATTTTAAAAAAAATCTATCATTCTCAGCCTTTAAAATATCCTTATTAGATATCCTTACATGTACTTATCTAATCCTCTTCAAATGTCTTAACCACCTTCAGTTTCACCTTATTTTGGAGGTTGACAATTAGATTCAGGGTTGTTAAAGAAGTTTCATTATTAACAAGAGCAACAAAATTACACTTTATATAGCGCCTTTCACATCGGGAGGACGTCCCGAGGCGCTGAGCAGTCAGGTCAGGACCCAAGCGGGTGAGGGGGGCGGGGGGGGGGAAGGGTCGGGGTAGCAGCACGGAGGAGAGTAGGAAAGGGGGAAGAGTTAGGAGGGAAGCTGAAGGCGCGATCAAAGAGGAAGGTCTTGAGGCCGGCCTTGAAGAAAAAAATGGAGGAAGTGAGGTGGAGGGGCCGCGGTATGGAGTTTCACAGTGTGGGGGCAGAGAGGCTGAAAGCCCAGCCACCGATGGCATGGTGGTTTGGACGGGGGACATGGAGCAGGCCAGAGCCTGCTGAACAGAGGGGACGGGCAGGCTGATAGGGAGACAGTAGGTCGGAGAGATAGGGGCCATTCACTTTCAAGGCCGTGAATGGCCTTGAAAGTGAGGACAAGGATCTTGAATTCGACCCTCTGGGGGATGGGGAGCCAGTGGAGACTGGCGAGGGTGGGAGTGATATGGTCGCAGAGCCTACTGCAGAGTTCTGAGTAATCTGCAGCTTGTCTGAGGAGCTGGGAAATAGTAAGAAGCCTACATTTCTTTCTGCAGAAAAAATGATGTTAATTGCAAGACAGTTTTTTTCTGTTACATCCTTATGGCCTCAAACCTTCGCTTTTAACTTGGCAGCCTGCTTCCGCACATCATTCTAAACCTTTGGGCTAATTGGCTAGAAGGTCAGACAAGCAGAACCCTGTACACATTTCTCTCTCCTGTGTTAGATCTTGCTCACTATTCTCCCCCACAGTACCAAACAAAATAGGGAATGAAGGATGCAAAACTGTAGCCTTCACTGTGCACTGAGCCCAACCTGACTGCTCTTCAAATGTAATTTAGTAATAAATGCAAATAATAATTTGATCAGTCTACAACTGTTTGTGGGACACTGCTGTGCGCAATTGACTGCTGCATTTCTCCCACAGTATATAGTCAATTCACTTTACGGTATATTTTGTGAAGTGTTTTGAGACGTCTTGAATGCCTGATATGGCTCTATATCAAATTTCCTGCAGTCCTGTTCCACACCATTAGATGGTGAAGTTTTAACCACTTCAGCTTCCTGTGGAATTCTCTCCCAAACTCCATCCCTCCTTTTGAAAACCGATCTAAAGATCTCTCTTTATGACTATCTCTCACCTAATCTCCTATCTCAAGGCACTGCTCAGGCTCACACTCTTGTCTCTTAAAAGAACTTTGAGACGTTTTGTCTGCAAAATGTATCATATGAACGCAAATTGTTACCCATCAAAATACAACAGTAAAATGATATATAAAGTGTCACAAGATTATAGTTAAACGGAAAATAAAACAGAGGCTAAAGAACTGCAAGTTGCGTGAGGGTGCTGTATAGACCCCCAAAAAACAGGACAATATAGATTTTTTTTGTAAAGGAAGAACTTTAATACTCACATTTACAATACAACAAAGAAGCAAAGTACAGTACTGTACTTCTGACATGAGCAAATCGTACAATTTAAACATTTCCAGTCCAGTCAAGCAGTCTCCCATCTCTCGCCAATTTATCAGCACTATTGTGCCAGTGGGGCTGCCTTGATGCGGGATTCTTTTTCGTTAAGGCAAGGTTATAGCAGTAGCCTGAAGAGTTCTGAAGTTATTCTATACAATAAGACATTTAGAGACTGTTTTCTTCCTACAAAAGATCCGGTTTGATTTTAAATTGCAAAGTTGTGCGCCTGTGGGAATAAATCATGCATCATCATTGTTCACAAGTTAGCTTAGCTCATGACAATGTGTCAAGTTATGTCAGTTCTGATTTGATTTACAGAGTGATTATTATGATTTTCAAGTTCAAAAGCTAGTGTAATAAACTTACTAGGCAGAGGCAACAGAATACAGTTTCAAGTCATTTTTATTCGATTAAATTCCAGCCCCATTAGTAACATTCTGCTACAGAATTAAGATGGATAGGTTTAAAGAATTTACAAGATCGTCATGCAGAACTCGATAGGTATAAATTACTTTGTAATAGCACAATTTCTCAGCTATTCTAAGAAATGAAAGTCATGTCTAGATGAAAGATCATAATTGAGAATGAAAGAATCCACGGCAATATTCCTGTCTTCCCAAGTCAAATTATGTGTGACAATCACTCACCTGCAAAGCTTAAATTTAAATAAAGTTTAGGGTTGCTTTTAGGCACTGACTTCAGGACTTCTAGAAAGCCTTAAGTACTTTGCATCTCACAGGCAGAACTTAAATACAGACAATTTCCAAACACTATTCACAGCATGCAAATCCCACCATGGTCTAGTTTACCTTCTATTAACCTTCTTTGAAGATTAACCTTTTAATAGTGAAAAGGCAAAATACAGCAGACAATGGAAATCTGACGTTAAAAAACAGAAGTTGCTGGGAACACTCAGCAGTGGCTTTGACTACGAGTTACGACAGTCATTCAAAACCAGTGAAACAACAAAATAACTATCGGTATTATTGGTATCATCGTACAATTTGTTCTGCGGCTGACTGAATCTCAGCAGATCTACGGAATTACTTATGGAATTATATTTATGTTTCCTTAATCCTTAATACACTACAATTTATTCAAAGGAACTCCAAGGCAACCACAACTTGCCCTTATGTAGAACCATGTACACATGGTAGTGTCTCAGTGTGCTCAAACCACCCTATTATTCAAGGGGGCTGTGTCAATAACAATTCAGGACAAAAACAAACGTCTGAAATACTCCTAATTCCCAACGTATTTTTAAAGACTTGTACAAAATTTTTCACATAAGCATTTTGAATTGTCGCAGATGTATAAACACAAATTAAAATGGCACAATATTTTGGAACTAGCTTACTCTCGCTTTACCCAATGACATTTGGGGGGATTGTAAGTGATGGGCAGACAGCCGCACAAGGTTCTTCTCCAAGTTTCAAACAAATGAATTGCAAACGATTGCAACTATCAATCAGATTGTGAAAATCTCCGCCTGGCATAAAATCGTGCTCTTGCATCCGTCTTTTATTTACTCAATAGGAACTAAATTAAATTTATTTTCTGAATATGTACTGGGGTGAATGTTTTAATAAATAGTGTATATATTAAGAACTCTGGGCCAGTTAACTGTTTCTCAAAACACTATCCCTCCCAACAACAACAAAAAACTTCCTGTGGACTAATCGCAAAGAAGGAATTGTCAAGTAACTTGTTTACTCAAATTAAAATGCTGTTCGGGTTTCCTGTTAAAAGATAATTACTACCGTAGGAATCTAGCGTCGTCATGGAATAAGGCAACTACTGTATTGGGTTGCTGAAAACCTTTAAAATTTAGCGTAATAAAATTTTATTGAAATATTTAAATGGAAAGTGCTTGTCCGCACTCACTGCTGTGATGTGGTGTTATTGATCCGACACCTGGTGCAAAATGCAGATGTATTAGGATAGTCAACAGTGCGTTAACCTTGAAATTGAGGAAACAAATTATGGAAATTCTTCTCGATCATTTACATTGGAAAAACTTGGTAAAACTAAAACAAGATACACTTTGGCCTTTGAGGAAAGACATTGATTTAAAAAGGGTGACAAGAGGTTGGCAGGTCTCACTTGAGAACAAGTCATAGAATGCACAAAAAGAAAAATAGATAAATCTACTGTGTGCCCCCAACGAATAACAAACCTGAATTGCTTCCTGCCTTCCAAATCACACAATGGAAAATCAAAGTTAAAAACTTTTAGGGTTAGAAGTACTGTAGCTTGAACAAAAAAAGAACTTTTTAAAAAAGCAATAGAAGCAAAAGGATTTTTCATTTTATTTTAAATGCCTCACGTTTATCGCATGTTATGGTTTATATTCCAGTAATAAAACCACTTTATTTCTTTAGTCCGAGTGAGTGAGCTGAATACACAGTATAAAGAGCCTTAAGAAGCCCCTGAAATTATAGTGGGTCAAACAATATAAACACCTGATGCGAAAAGAGTAACCAGGTCAATTGATTTTTGCTGTCCAGTTTTAATCTTCTATTAATCAATCTCGAAACCCATCACGAAAAACAAGACCAAATAAAGCATCTTACATTGTCCTGGAACAATCAGACCTAAAATCATTTAGGACATTCAGTTCCGACAAAATCCATCCATCCTCAATCTTTCTTGCTGCACATTTTTTTTATTGTGGTTGGTCTAGATAAGGAGCGTCAAACTCATCTGGCCGCAAGGCTCGATTAAGCTAACAATGTTCACTTCCTGACCACACTGAGATCAACAGCAGAATGATTGCTGAATTCATGAACCAGCTCGTTTCTACATTAAATCGAGGTGATTGAGCAGAAGGGCACATTTCTGCACCGATTCAATAAAATGATGCTCGACAAAGACAAAAAAATCACATTTGAACGATCTTACTTGAGACCCTGGTTCTCAAACACACAACGCTAAAAACACAATAGATTTTATGGTATCATAGGTTTAAGGGCAGTCTGTTCACCTGAAAACAGGTCATGTGAATTGACTGACGGCTTTGAATTTCACTGGCAATTTAATAAAAATTGAACTACAACTTTATTACCTAAAAACCCCATCATCTAAGACCTACAAAGCTCTAAACCCATATGCTGTATAGCAATTGTAAAACATTCCCTTAATTATCCAAACTCAGAGCATTGAAGTAGTGTAAAAAGTTAAAATATATACATCACATATATGTGGCAGTAAATCTTCCAGATTTCATGTTTTAAATGAAATTTTTTGATTAAATGTTTTTAATTTTAGTGTTACAAACACATAATAAATTAAATGAAGTCAAATCCAATATGATGAATATAATTTCTCCCTAAAGGCACAGTTTTAAATTGCAGTGCAACCTCAAAATAAAGCACAAAGTTATTACAACAAAACTCCCAATGTAGCATTTTATCCTGTTTGGGAAAATATACAATGTTATAACATTCTTTGCCTCAGTGAACTGTGTAACAGTGGATCAATTAATTATACAAATCAAATGGAAACCAAAATGAAAAGCAGTTTTGTTTAGTCAAATATTATTACACAACTTGTTTAGTACAGTTGTGTAATAATATTTAATGATGAAACATTTACAGGTCCTACAGTTCTAGTACTCAATTTCCGCCACAATAGATAGCAGGGATATAAATATACCAGTGGAAGAAAGTGAGTACTTCACCGATATTCTTGCAGTAGCATAAAGGCTTACATTTGTTTTCTTTGCAGCAGATAACATACAATGTTAGCAATCTTGAGGCATTCATCAAGGAGCTTCATGAATTTGGTGTTTAAAGTGTCATCACATTTGCACAGACCTTCTGTTGTGAAGGAACGTTTTCAGAAAGTTGGTAAATGGCAGTTGTGTTAGAAACAAGCTTGTAGCTCATAATAAAAAATAAAGGAACGTATATGATAATGGGAAGACAAAAATCTCAGGGATGTATTTAGCAATATTTTAAAAAGTACATTAAATACCAAATTCAGCTACATTTTCTTAATAGTAATCTTATTTCTTAATACCTCATGACCAAAAACATGGAATCACATTACCACCACATAATCTCTACTTGAATTTGTGTAAGATTTCTTTCTCCAGAGGAATCAGTTGCTCCTTGATGTTACAAATATGTGGTCCTTTTATATCAGGATTTCTGAATGTCAGCATAAACCACACGTTCAGACTTATAGATCTTCTTTGACTGTTTTCCTCCAGAGTGATCAAGCTCAGCATAAATTATCGGGCCCTAGAGTTAAGAAAAGGAAACGATTACAGTATTTAGGCTTCAAATACTTTTTTTTGTTCATCTACCAATCTTAATTTCAATTTGAGGCGGCTTCCTGGGTGGTTGTGACATGAGAGTGTGAAAATTAAACAATAGAGGAAGGACCCAGGTTTGATTCCAGTCTCTGTTAATTAGCCAGTCTCACTCAGGGCAGTATTAAGACACAGCGTGTTAATTGGGGTCAGTGCCTAGGGCTGCAAGGAGGGTGGAGGTAAGAGTCAGCTCAGTGTAGTGTTCCCCAGCACCACCTGGTAACCCCTGCTAGAAAGCCCATACGAGGACATCTAGCGAGGAGAGAATATGCCCCCCACACCCCCATGATTGTATAATCTGTTGAGGGGGGGGGGGGGGGGTCAGTTTGATAATACACATGAAGAATGATCACCTAACAATGGGATCATACCGCAGTATAAGGAGAACCTTTCATTTGGGGGAGAAGGTAGATCGGTGGAAACAAAACGATTACAAACACAGCAATACAGTACGCGTTTTCCATCAGCATCACTGTTAACAACAGAGCAGTTCGGTGATTCCTTTAACAAGTTGGTGAAAATTTAAGTCAAAGGTGGCCTCATTTGGTCAGAGCATTCTGCGCAGAGTTGATGTTTGTGTGTGGTAACAGGTAACTAGTCAAGTATCAATATGTTGGTTCAGAGTACATGAGCACAATGAACCCCCAAAAGATTACATTACTCCCGCAAAATGCATCCTTCACATTGATCCTCTCCCCAAGGCATTCGATTCCTTTTCTACTGTGTGGGCGAGTACAGAACTCTGTAAGCGCTCTGAGACGCCGTCCGTTGAACTACAGGCACCTATTGTCCTCTGGTACCCGGTAGAACCTGCCATTATTCATGTGTGAGCCTGAAGAAAGTGGTTTATACTGTATTTGGTTGCTTCCACTGTTTTTTATTTTGAAAAAAAATCAAGTAGAGTAAGCAAAAATCTTAATCGTGAATTATAAGTATTGCACTATATTCTTCATTGCATCCTCAGAAAAAGAAAACTTTCGTTTTGTACGTACACCTCAATTATTCAAACTCGGCCAACTAGTTTCCAAGGTCAAACCAGCAGATGATTCAATTGCGTACTTTCTGATTCTTGACTTCCTTGATCTAAACATATGCCAGAATCGGCAACGCAAACTGGCTATTTACCCGAATCAATTTCAACCATCATCAGCTGGCCTTCTTCTGTGCTGTAAATTTCTACGGTCCATTGTGGTAGTAAGAGAATGCTCGCTACCCGGTGGGAAGATAGTATTTCAGATCTCTGGTCTCAATTATTGTTTAAGTGTGTACTCCAGGTCCTCACTCACACTTCCAAGTTAAAAGGTCTATTATCATCTTAGCCACAATTAATTCTCATTGTTAAAAACACATGGATCGTGTTTCCTGACAATCTTTTCCCCCTAAAGCCAAAAAATGTTGAGTTCAATGTTCCATTACAATTTGATGAGATCTTTCATGACGTAACAAGAAAAAGTGATGCCTGATGTTGAGTTAATTTTTTTTACAAATTTGGTTCAGCGGGTCGTCTTAATACAACAACAACAAAAAAAAATCCAGATGCGGTATTTAGCAAAACACTAGGGGGCTGCACTCAAAAGATTGCAAATGCCATCTCACTGATTGGGAAAAAAAAACCAAGACCTGAACCTGGGAAATTATACTCTGGGCTCGAAAGCATTAACACTGGGAAAATGTTTCTCAACCAGTCACTGGAGGCAGGGAATCATCCCACTCAGCTCCCATTAACCCTGCAACCCAAAGCCCCTAATAAAGGATAGGGTGGAACTGGCTGGAAAAGCAATGGGAAAGTTTGCCAGACAGTGGTATCAAAGACAAGCTATGCGGTTGTATAGCATATAAACTTATAATGGGGGTACTTATAAAAGTACCCCCATTGAACACTTTGGGGTCCACGAGCATTAGCTCTTGCCAACCTGCACCTAATACTGTACTTTTTGGAATTAGGGAAGCAAGTAGCCTTCAAAGGAAGAGTGTACTTTCCATCACAACAATCTACCCCCTGGAATTTCCATGGATGGGAGGGATGCCTGGAATTCTCAAGTTTGGTTTGGATACTCTGGAAATTGGTGATGGGTTTCCGCAGGTGTCGAAGACACCCAGCTGAGCAAAAAAAACAAGCAAACCCCTCCTACCAAGTTTGAGTAGAGGTTAGTGAGATGCACATTCAGTTCCTCCAGGAAATATAAAGAACTCATAGGCCAAGCAGAGAGGGAATTTTACTAGGATGTGCAAAAGGATTTTTCCTGATGTTGCTGTTGAGATAAACAATCAATGGCTAAAGTTGACTTGATCTTATTCTGGTAATGTGTGGAGAAGTCAAGAATGGTGAACTAGCCTGAACATTTCCTGAAACTGCATTTAGCTTTGCTGCCTAAAATAACAGAATAAATTAAGACAATAATCCCAAAGAGTGGAACATTTTCTCTTTAGTTTGTCTGATGTCCACATGAAATAGGTCCAAGTATTTATCATATAATCAGGACTGTTGAAGTTTCACATTAATAACATTTCTCAATGGAATATCACCATCTTAAACCTCGCCTTTAAAAATGTGCTGTTTCTTCCCTCTCTATCGCCAAACACTCTACGTTTCTATATTATGGGCTGAATACAATTGCCAAAACTTGGGTTTCAAATAGAATTGCCATTATGGATCCCTTTAAGTGCTACATCTGCAGTTATAATAATAATAATTCTTGCATTTGTTATTGCGCTTTTCATGTCTTCTAGACGTCTCAAGCGCTTCACAGAATAGTGTAAAGTAAATTGACTGTATATTTATGGGCGAAACGCGGCAGCCAATTGCACACAGCAGTGTCCCACAAGCAGTCGTGGATTGAAATTACCAATTTTATTATTGTGGTTTTTGGGGGATGTTTTCTGAGAAACCCAGTTTGTAAAAGGGTTTGAGTCCCTTTAGTGTGAATTAGTTTGCGGTCCTTGAAAAGACTGAGTTCAAATGGAGTTTTAATCCAAAACCTGACCAGGAAGAGAATGCTGCTAAGTCAACAGAACTAACAAATTATTTGATTTACTGGCATTTGCAAACAAATGTACTTTGAAAAAAAAAGTTCAATTCAAAATAGTCAACTGAATATTAGTTTAAGGATTACTCCTGTACAAAAATAGTACAAATAATGTAGCCTGCAGGTAGCCTGAAGATGCTTTCAAACTAAACAGATGAGGTAAAATGTGTGTTAAAATTCTATCTGATAACTTTGTTTTCTTGGGCGCTGACCAAAATAATTTCTCCTGGCTTCACAACAATGCAAATGGAGGAGGAGCTAATAATACACCAAACAGAAAAATGTTCTGTCCAACCAGCCAAACTCAAAATAAATAAAAGCAAATGTAAATCATACCTGGCGTGGGCCAACAGAAAGCCGAGTCACTGAATCTGACTCAAATGGATCTGCTGAGATCTTCAGTGGTTCTTCGGTTGGTGAGACAATTTCTATGGAGCTGCCAAGAGCCATTTTTTTCAGCGCACATTGTAGCAGAAAGCAAGCATCAGCATGCAGGTACATATGTTGGGGGTGGAAAAGGGAAAGCAAATGCAAATGGTAATGAGCTACGTAAATGAAATACATACACGCTCACACACACACCGAAAACTTGTACTTAAAACACAGACTTGCAAATAAATGAAGCTTTGAAAAACCCACTTTGAGAAACGTTACCGTAAAATTACATTTAAATAAATCATGTTTGCCTTCCCCAGATAATTGTTTTTTTACAAAGAAATCTACTTAGGATTGGCAGTCAATACATTACACACTATTATAACAAGTTTGTGTGCAAGAATGGGTTTTTCAAAATAATACCAAAAAAAACACAAATACTGTACATGCAATAAACCTACCACAGTACAAACTATCAGGGATTTGCAAAATGTTTGTATTTTCCTTGCAGTTCAGGCATATCAGGGGCTGTAATTCACTAAGAACAACCACATCTCTGTGCAATTTAATGTGAAAAAGAATCTATGAAATATGAACATTTAAAAGTTCCCTTGCATGACAGAATAGTACAGTTTCATGACATCAGAAGTTTTTTTTTGCGTGGAACTTTATGAAAAGCTTTCTGAAAGTCTAAATATGTCATAATATATGGAATATCACCATTTAATTTATTATTGACAAGTGAAACATTTGTCAGGTATGAGTTGTCCTTTCAAAATCCATGCTCATCTTAAGTTGTTACTCACACACTATCACAGCCCCACCACCCTCATACTCCAGATGCTATTATTTGTACACTTTACCGATGTGAAGCTAATTGGCCTGTAATTATCTTTCGGTCTTCCTTTTAAATGTAGAAACTACATTGACTGCCTTCCCGTAATTCAGAATCTGGATCAGTGCTAACTTGTGTGATGATTCATTATCTGACCGGTTTCCGCAGTGGTCGGTCCCCAAGTGCGATTGGAGGGAGACTTGGGATTTATGCACAGACACAAGAACAATACCACCACCTGGCCCAGCAGGTTTAAAAGGTTTACAAAATTTAAAACTTGTAAAGCATTTGTGTAATAGGATAGAAATGTTTAGCAGATCCCTTTCAAACCTACTTCTCTTTGCTACTGACACATCTGCTTTCAAAACCCACTCTTGTGTGAATGTGCCTTCAGTCACAATTCCCTCCCATTCTTGCTTAGCAAGAATTGTTCCCTTTGTTGTACACATTTGAGGAGTTCTTTTATGTAAATAGTGCCAGATTGCAATTTTTTGGTGGGGTGATTTAATATTACCGGCGCTAGTGAATAAGCCCTGAAAAACATTTCATCTGTTTTACAGTCACTCCTACTTCATTGTTCTAATTTATACAAGCTTGACCTGATCCTTAAGAGTCAGCAATTTTGAGATGCTCTTAAATTTCCAAACAAAAATATTCTGCTCAGTACTGATGCTCAAATTAACTTGGGCACAAGTTGGATTTGAAGTCAAGTGGGTGATTTCAGTGGAAAGCAATCACCCAAAGAGGTATAAAAACTCTACCCTGGGAAAAAAAAAGAACACACCCAAAAAAAAAACATATTTTGCAAATCCATGATAATTACCTAATTCAACTGACGAGTGAATTGAAGTGTATGAATTGAAAATCGACGTTTAGGTAGTGCCTTCAAAGTGGAAACAAAAAAATCACTCACTCGGGCCCTCCCAAAAACCAAAGTCAAACTTCTGCATTTCAAATTCAGCCTCAACCAGTCATTTGTAGAAATACATTAAAAATGTACTTCCCCCACCAGTTAATGCATTTGTGGAAACAAATTGGCGATGCTGTGTCACGGTATGGAAACTAGTGGATACAACATCACGTTCAAAATGAGTCAGTTAGACAAACAATATGTGATACAATGTGTGTATATTCTAACACAGGATAGGATAGTTGGAATAAACTGGGGGTAAAATACATTTTAGACAGTACAAAAAATAACTCAGTGATAAATTAGTCTCGTACAGAAACCAACTTTGCGCCACAAGCTTTTACACCAGTTTGTTTAGTCGCTGTTGAACTTATTCGAGATTCAAAAACAACTAGTCAGCCCATTAAGGAGCACCAACGTTTTGCAACCAGATTTTGAAATTATAGAAACTGAATCTCAATCAAGATTCACTTCTAGCTTTTCTGAAGATTTCTCAATTTTTGGTGGGTTAGCAATAAAACCACATTCAAACCACAGCTAATCCGGGCTGTAATGGTGTAAAAATCTGCAACTGTAATTGCAATAAACTACTGAAAAACAAACAGAAAGTGATGCTTCATTGCTATAATGTTGCTCTGTGGCTTGCGACTATTGAAGTTCAGTATCATACTCTTTGTATAGAGGCAAACGGAACCTGATGGATCTAAGCTAAATCAAATACCGTAGGTACAAATCACATCACAGATGACGATGTTCTGCCAAAACTTTGGTTCATATAATTCAGTCAATAAATGTCAAAGAGCACTTTAGTGTTGTTTGTGAAAGGGACTTCCTTTAATTAACTGGCAATACTCCCTCTCTTAAGTAAAGCCAATGTATGAATTTCATCAAACAATGTGATTCCTGCTCCAATCTCTGGCCGCAATGCTGGTATAATGGCTTTCAACCATCCAATTTCCTCACCCAAATTTCATTGAAATGCTACTACTGTAGATTGATTTTTTACTCCCCCCCACCCCCTCCATCCCTACCTCAATTCCCTCCAAACCACCTCCAAGTTTGTTCTTATTCCAATTGCAACATAGAAGAATTTGTCATCTTTATTTTGCTGAATATGGCTACCACTTACTGGCATTCTGCATCAGCTCCTCTCATTCCGACTGAATTGCATGAAGAGAAACGGTAAAGGGAAAATAATTAAACAAAACTTCTATAACAGGGCTGAATCATTGTAATTAACAGTAAGATTCCAGCACCAGAGACTTCCTAAATCTTGGAACACAGCAGATAATTAAGTCTGAAGTTTGCCAACTATATCTGTATCCGAAAGGCATGTTGACCCATGATAATGCTTAAATCTAGCCAAAAACCAGCCAAGCCAATTTTCCCGAAAAACTGATTGGAGCTCTGGTGGAACCAAAGCTAGTGGTTACGACCTTATAAGATTTTCCGTCAGCCAGGCTCGCAACAAGTTGGTAGCCAGCCAACATTCTGCTGAAGCAGACATACATTTCCTAATAACAATCTTTGCATTTGATTTAGCGCTTGTTCATGTTGTTGAGATGTCTCAAAAGCACTTCACAGAATACATTGTAAAGTTTATTTACTGTGGATTTTGTGCATCATGCAAAGCGCTTTGAGGTGTCTCAACAGAAATGACAAGGTCTATCCCAAATGCAAAGATTATGATCAGAGCCTTGGGACTTCGTCCTGAGGTGAAAGGCACCATATGAATGAAATTTATTGTTGTTGGTTGATAAGTAGAATTTACAAATACAAGAGTCATATTTCCCATACAATATACTGCATCCATCATCACACAGTACTAGTTGTGAGGCACATTTAACCACGAAAGGAGAAAAATTAGCACCTCATGAAACTAGATCACACATTGTTATGACTATGTGACAATCCATTGCTTTCAAAGGGGATGAATTGTCAACAGTAGTATCTGTAGTCTAAATTAATATGATTAAAGACAAACACTGACAAAACAATTAGTCACATGTGATCAATCAATTAAGAGACAAAAATGCAAATATAGCAATGAGTATTAGTAGCTGCGGTGAAAATTGGCATGCCATTGTAATTAATTGGATTAAAAACAATCTTTATTGCCATGCAAAGTCCTTAAATTTCTCTCATCTGTGAATGGACCTAGTTCATATCGTAAACTTTTAAACGCCTCTTTACTGCTTTGTGTGAACAGTGATTTGATCCCACCTGCAGACTGACTCTTTAGTCAAATACTAATGGAAGACTTAGATAAGGTTTTGCTCAACCTATTTGAACAAATTAATTGACTTACGTGAAAGAAACCACAAAAATGCAACTGGCATTAACCCTTCTGATTGAACGAGCCAGAAAATCCTGTCATTTGTCAGCACCAATAGTGGATCCTAACCAGGTTCTTACTCATTTCACTTTCTGCAGATGCCAAGAACAGAAGTTATCTACAAACAACCCACTACAAACAACCCTCAGAATGGAGGGAAGTGAGCAGTGGTGTGCCACAGGGATCAGTTTTGGGACCATTGCTGTTTGTAATCTACATCAATGATCTGGACTTGGGTGTACGGAGTACAGTTTCCAAGTTTGCAGATGACACTAAGTTAGGGAGAATAGTAAATAGTGAGGAGGATAGTAGCCATCTGCAAGAGGATATAGATGAATTGGTAAAGTGGGCAGACACATGGCAGATGAAGTTTAATGCAGAGAAGTGTGAGGTGATGCATTTTGGGAGAAGAAATGAAGGGAGGCAATATAGGCTAGATAGTACAATTTTAAATGGTGTGAAGGAACAGAGAGACCTGGGGATTTGTGTTAGTGACTCGTTGAAGGTAGCAGGACAGGTAGACAAGGCTGTTAAGAAGGCATATGGGATACTAGGCTTTATAAATAGGGGTATAGAGTACAAAAGTCAGGAAGTGCTGACTAACCTCTATAAGACTTTGGTGAGGCCTCAGCTGGAATACTGTGTTCAATTCTGGTCACCACACTACAGAAAGGATGTGAAGACTTTGGAAAGGGTACAAAGAAGATTTACTAGGATGGTGCCAGGATTGAGGGACTTCAGCTATGAGGAGAGGCTAGATAGGCTAGGGTTATTCTCTCTGGAGCAGAGAAGATTGAGGGGAGACCTAATAGAGGTTTATAAGATCATGAGGGGTTTCGACAGGGCAAATAGAGAAAAACTATTTCCACTCGTGGGCGAATCTGTGACTCGTGGTCACAGATTTAAAATAGTTTCAAGGCGAAGTAGAGGGGAGCTGAGGAGAATTTTTTTCACTCGGCGAGTTGTTCGAATCTGGAATGCATTGCCTGAAAAGGTGGTGGAGGCTGATTCGATAACAACTTTTAAAAGGGAATTAGATCTTTATTTAGGGAGAACAGGTCTATCAGGCTATGGGGAGCGGGCAGGGCAGTGGGATTGAATCGCTCTTTTCAAAGAGCCGGCACAGACTAGATGGGCCGAATGGCCTCCTTTTGTGCCGTAAAATTCTATGAATCTATAAAATTCTATGAATCTATGAAAACAGTACTTCTGCAAGCTGGGAACTTTGGAAAAGACCATTAAAAAAAAAACAGGGAAGAGAACCGCCTTTTTGTATTTTTACTTTACAAATGAGGATGTGGACACTGGTGTGTTGAGTTATCTAGTACTGTAACAGAAGGCAGCAGTGGTGCAAACTCAATTGAACATGAGCCTGGATGTGGCAGGGGAAGAAAGAGGAACAGTGTGCATGCAAACACTGATCATTACCTAGCAGAGCGACTGTGAACTGGAAGTATCGGGATGGCTTTCCACCTCGAGCCCCCGCCCAAGCGCTTCGCTAAAACCATGTTCAGACATGCTGGCAATATACCAGAAAAGACAGGAATCCGTGGCTATTCATTATAAGAAACTACCAGAAAGTCAGCAATGAGTCATTCTTCGAGTTACCGTATCAGCAGACTACTCGCTTAGCATTGCGTCGGTCAACGTTGTTTTGTTATTTTTGCGAACACAACTGCGACGTGAAGCGAAGCGAGGACTAAGTGTATTGGAGCTTGGAAGGCATCACAACACAGCAGACCCCGGCTTTGCCATTAACCCAATGTCCGTATGCTGCCACGCTCCATCTGAGATCACACGGGTACAAAACGGAAGCAGAACACTGGCTAATTCTTTCAATTCGAAACCCACAGCGTATATATACCTCGACTGACATCGGCTTCTCCTCACTAATACACATTCCAGTTTTGATGGCTAAACTGAGTTAACTGCATCAGGTCTCCAGGTAATAAGGACCCAGGTTCAATTAAACTCTGGTTGGTGAAAGCAGAAGGCTTCTATCCTAGCTTTTCAAGTCAGGAAGAAGACTGTGGATTTGCTATTTTTAATGTTAAGATTCCATAAATGAAAGCTACAACATTTCTCCACTTCCAAATAAAGATTGCAAAAGTTTACAGATAGAGAGAAAGGGAACACAATAAAGAAATGCATTAGTGCCTGATGTGACCGAGTTATCAATCAGACCCCGGTTGACCTTGGAGAAAAAAAAGATTACAAATAAATGTTAATTAATTTGAAGGCATTCTGTGCAGTTTCTTTTGTTAAAAAGGTCAAAGTAGTTGCTAAAAACCTAAAAGGTTGGAATAAATGAATTACTGATAGAAAATAAGATAAAAAAAACATGCAGGTCAAATGTACAAACCTTCAAAACACACATGCTTTGTTCGAGTACGGAAATCACAATGCGCTTGACAGCCAAAGCTTTCCTTCTCTGGAATGCAACACATCTCGTGCTGTTCAATGTGACCAAAGATGACATTTACGAGTCTCATGCATCCTCAAGACAACGCTCCCCCCCCCCCCCCCCCCCCCCACAATCTTTCAAAGCAAAACTACATTTAAAAAGCACTGTGGATTCTGGTCACACCATTTAAAAAAATATATATTTAATCGATAAACAAATTAGAATTTTCAATTAATTTTTTGCCGCACCTGCATCCAAATAGAACAAAGTCATAGTAGATGACATATTTGGGGTATGTTTTGTACTTCTGCTAATTAAAAGGAAAATGTGTGACTTCTAGTAACAGCGCCCAATGTTCAGTGATCCTGATATGATTTTGAATTTAAAGTCACCCAATATTTTAACCCAATTTAAAATTTAAATTACCCAAATCAGATATGGAATAAAATTAATTCTGTACCAAGCATTTCCTCACGACACAAATGATGCCACGAGTGAGTTTTAGCTCAAAACAGAAGGTGTTCTATGCAACTGGAAACGGTTGACCAAAGAACGTTTCAGCTCTAAACAAACATTTATAACTTCAGAATAAATACAGAAATTTCAATTCATGGTTAAAATGTCGAGACCTTTCAGAAAGACATAGGTATAACTAGCAATGTTAATATATTCAAACCTTTGCTATTTAACCAGAATCATAATGAAAGGGAAGTGGTTTGAGAAGACACAAAGGCTGGTTTGAGATCAAATATTGAAAGGGTGCTGCTGTATTTCAGTAATTAAATTAAGAAATGCCAGCAACAGCTTCTAGACAAATTAATACATCTAAGTTAATTCTATCTCATGCCCACCTCTTAAGTATGATTAATGCTTGCACTCATTCATTGGAAAATGTCAGTGTTTTCTGCTGTGAAGCTTTATTCAGTTGCATTTCAACTCGGCACAAGTGGTTTAATTTCTCTAATATTACCGTGGTCATGAAATTGGTTCAATTGTTTCTGTCACAATTACTAAAAATAAATCTTGCATCCATTTTTATAATAAATACATATACATTAAAATAAAACGCTCGACTAGTTCATCTGAACCGTAGATCAAATATCTGTGAACATTTGTACAAAGCCTATTTAGAGGGAAAACAAGTTGAAGAGTTAAATTTCACACAATATTCACAATTGTTTTAATTTGAAAGGGTCATGGGGGAAATAAGGCAAAAACTTATTTCATCTTGACCGGAACTTTATGGAGTCAGGACCAGATTTACTGGTAATTGGCCAACCCAACCGTTAGTAGCAAACTGACAATAAAAAGTCTTTCTTTACCCCATGTAGCCATTCCTTTTGTCCCCTTTCTTTTTCTTGACACAGTACACAACGATAACAAGGAGGACAATGAGCACAATTGCTGCGATGACGGCACCAACAATGATTCCAGTCATGTTGTAAGGGAGAGAGCCTGGAAAGGGAAAAAACAAAGGTTCAAAATGACAAAGGTACAGGTAGACCTCGCTTCGGTCAACATTGTTTTGTTATTACGTTGCTGATAACAGTACATAGGGGGACATATATTCATTTAACATCGCCACGTTCGCTATAATTGCGCAGGTGGAAACGAACTACGCGGGGTAGCGTAGGCGTACATAGACGCCGAATGTCCGGTATTCCTGCGTGGATTTGCTTAACGTGGTTTCACTTAAAGTTGCACTTTTCGCGAACACAACTGCGATGTTAAGCAAGGACTAAGTCCACTTGATGTCATTTAAGCGGCTGACTTTGTGGCACCCACACCAATTGATAACAAGACATTGGACTTGAAAAGACTGAAGTCATGTGAAAGGTCAAAAGTAAGCTTACTATGAACAAATACTGTGCCTACTATAATAAGTCATGCAAAAAAACAAACATCAAAATTGCAGAGAAATTAAAAAGTAACCAAAGACCAAATAGTATAATTTAAAAAAACACACAATTCAGATAACAGAATGTCCCTCATGAGAACATTCCCAACGCTGACATATACACCTCATGAATTTCCTTACCTTTTTCAACAACACTTAGGCGGATTTTACCAGTGGTCCCACCGATGTCAGGTGGATTTGACACATCACAGGCAAAAGTTCCATTGTCTTTGAAATGTATTTCTGCTATTTTAATGGAACCATCTTTCCTGTTGATGTTGCCATGCCAAGTAATACGGTCTTTAAATCGAGCATCTTGTCCTACAAAAGGCTTTCCTCCAGAATACTGGAAAAACTGTCACGGAAATAAGTGAAACAACAAATTAAAAGTTATATTTGAAAACTATTAATAGTTAAGATAAAATTTGCTCCTTAATTTTAAATCAATACTCTAATCCTGGGTAGGGGCCCAATGATTTATACAACAATAAGGGAAATAATTTGATAATCACCATATCATGTTTCAAAGCATTTCACACGTTAAGTATTTTGTACATGTAAAGTTTATCAATAAATACACACACATGCACATCACAACGTTCACCTCAATTAACAATTTAAACATAAATTTCCAGTTATATATTCAGAAAAGATTACTCCATAGACATTATTAGACATACAAAAACATTGCAAAATGGCATGCCTTGCTCAATATGGAAGCAATTGAAATGCAATGGATCAAGTTTTTGAAAAATTACAACAAAGATGACAGTCTATTTATTACACTTACTTCAGGCAATGGGTTAAGTAAATAAAATATAAATAAACACAGCAAAACATTAGTGTTAACAAACCTGGCATCACAATTGATTTTTTATTAAAAGCTAAAATAATGGGTTCGGAATTTTGGTCCACTTGCAAATATCATTTCCGACGATGAAGAGAAAGAAATAAAGAATTAACATTTTAAAGAACTAGCATTTTTTTAAAAAAATTACTTGTTTATGGTGAAACGCCTTACATTTCTTCATGTATAAATTATCTTATTTAAATGTCAAATGAAGAGATTATCGATGAATAATCATCCTAGGATTCGAACACGTTTTGACAATGCTTCACAGGGAAGCACTGTCAAGTGTAGCAAATGTATTTGTAGGCAAACAAAGGAAGTGACTGACAACGCAGCAGTGGGGTGTCTGCCAGTCAGTCTAAACAATGAGATTTGACATCCCAAACAGAGGGCTCGTAACAGCAAAGCAGGTGCAAGAGATCTGCCAACATTGCCAAGTAGCATGTATATCGATGTGTAAAACAAACACATCGATATACATGATAACTTATGATAGTATGGCTCTAAATTTTGCAAATTCCCACCATGGAGTTTTTTTTTATAATTACCAATTGTTTTTCAGAATAGTAGATGTTTAGGTTGCAGTTGAAACGTACTCGACAAGAACATTTTGACACACACAATTACACCGCAGACATTATTAAGACGAACAAAAGCATTGTAAAATGGCACGCCTTGCCACTTGAGAGTGAATCACTCAGTTCTTATTTTGGGTCTCCTGACCGAACATTCGGCTGATAGCCTCCTCCCCAGCCCCACCCAACTCCATGACTCCTAACATCCCTCCCATACTCTCTGCATCACCCACTCCTTCGGTCACAGCTCCTACTACTGCCCTGCCACCCTGTACTCCTTTGCCATTTCTCCTCGCTCCCTCTCAAACATCAACATCAATAGCACTCTGCCACCTGCATACTCACGCCCCGGTAAACTACATATCCCCTTCACACCAGGTCTCGGCAATCTCCACTGGTTTCCCCATCACAGAAAGGATCGATTTAAAAATCCTCTTACTTGTTTACAAATCCCTGCTTGCTCTGGCAGCCCCTTACCTTTCCGACTTAACCTCTTCCCAATCCATTACCTGCTGTCTCCGCCCAGCTGGTTCTGGCCTCCTACACGTACCTTTTACCCCATTCTCCACCACCGCTTTCAGCCATTGTGCCCCCGAAGCACAATGGGACTATTTCACTCAATTCCTCCGCGTTGCCCTCTCTTTCTCTTTTAGATCATGACTTGGCAGACCTGCCTCTTTGACTGTGCTTACTGGGTCAAACCCTGCCTTCCCCCCACCCCCGTGGGCTAACATGCCTCTGCATGTTAGCCCACGAAGGGCACACGTTGTTGTTGTTGTAGTGTATCCAAAGCTCGATAGTGCGAATTAACTATAAAATAAAGAAAGGTTTTTGTATGTGACCAAGTGACTGATATTAACTGCAATCTAAAGCTTTAGGTCCTTTCAGCTAAAAAAAAACTAAGCAGGTGTCAAACAAATAATCTTTGCTTTACAGAGTTATTACAGAATAAAACCGTAGGTTGACATCATAGGCATCCAAGCACATCTGCACACAGTTGGCAGCTGGAACAAAGTCCCAGGCGATCTTTGGTGCCGCGCATCTGTAAGAGAACACAAACTAAACACACTGCACTGCACTCACAAACTGCCTCCCCACAGTGAAGGCTACCGAGAAAATGGCAACAAGCACTAGTATTTTACTCGTGCAGTCAAACATTAGTGATTGTATTCTTTAAAAGACGCTAAATGCACTATTGGTGCTGGTAGAATTGCCGACGTTGCAATTCTATCATTAACTTACCAAATAAAATCGTGTAACCGAATGGTGATAAAAGGGGGCTGCCATTTAAGCACAGTTACACACGTCTAAAATTGTAGCCTGTTCAGTTAACCCAGGCAGCACATTGTATGCACATAGATTGGTTCTCCAACCGGATAATCCGAAAGGACATAGGTTCCTCCATTGAATCAGGATTACAGACCAATTCCTAATAGTTTTTCACCAATGTTTAATGCATAGAGCTCCTTTAAAAGAAACATGCCATTTCTCCCCATGCATCAAAATTGCACACTCTTGTGTGGGCTCTCCCATTTTCTTAATTCAAATCGTGATTAAGAGAATATAGCTTAGGTAATACTCGCTCTACACGTTGACGTCTGGGAACCTTTCGGATCTATAAATCTACCGGAGGAGCTTGACTTTGGGAACTTTGGATTCAATTTGGTGCCAAAGGACTTCAGAAAATCTGGATTCAAAAATTGCAGTGAGCATTTTAGTACATCATTATTACCTAACCCATCTTCTGTTAATAATATATTGATTTATTCCTAGGTTTTTGTTTACTGACAAACTGTACCGCTGCCACCAGTGATGTTCATTTGCAATCTTTCTGTCCTCTTGCCCCAACTATCTGCCCATTTTCAATTTGTTTGTCTCTCCGGTTGCCTTTAAGCATTTCTCGGCACGTTCCTGGCCTTTTGCCTTTGCTGGGGTTATTACAGAAGAGAAGGAAAGAAGAGAAAATAATGGTTATTTTAATTTATTTTTTAAATAGAAAGATACATGTGAAATAAAACAAAAACATTCTTTGAAGTTGGAAGGACAGTGGTAAAACGAGCGATAGACAAAGCGGAGCTAAGCGAGCTCTGCAGCCCGTGTACTATCCCGCACCCGTCTCCGCAACCACATAACCCCCACCCTCGCCCGTCTCCACTGGCTCCCCATCCTCCAGAGGATCGAGTTCAAGATCCTCGTCCTCACCTACAAGACCTTACACGGCCTTGCCCCGCCCTATTTAACGGATTTACTCTCCCCCTACAAGCCCACCCGGACCCTCGTTCATCAGGACTTGGCCTGCTCCAAGCCCCCGCCCGAACAGTCCCACCATCGGAGGCCGGGCCTTCAGTTTCTCTGCTCACACCCTGTGGAATGCCATCCCCCAATCCCTCCGCCTTGTTTCTTCCCTTTCCTCTTTCAAGGCCGGTTTGAAGACTTTCCTCTTTGATCGTGCCTTTTGTTCCACCCCGAACTTTTCGACCTCCCCTACGTGTTTCACCCCTTCCTGAACACTCCCCTCCCAGCTCGGGTCACACGCCTCCTGTGCAGTGCCTTGGGCGTCCTCCCGACGTGAAAGGCGCTTTATAAGTTTAAATTGTTGTTGTTGTTGTGGGTGAAAAGAGTGAGAAGAATATTGCAAATAGATTAGAATTGTAAATACTGTGCAAACTTACAAAACACAAAGGTTAAAGTTAACGTTTTTAAAAAAAGATGTTTCAGAGTCACTAAACAGATTATTTATCTGTAAAGTATTTGTTCTGAAACATCTACAGGCTCCCTGTCACCCAGTCAAGGGATCAACATTCACGTGTATGCAGATGACACCCAAATCTACTTCCCCTCCAGCTGCAAACTCCCAGTCTGCTGATATGCTGTCATCTTTCCTTTCTACCACACTTCCGTTCCTTGACCACAACCGCTTTTCCACCTCCGCCACATTGCCTGCCTCTGTCCATATATCACAACTGCCACAGCTGAAACCCTTATCCACACCATCATCACTTCCCGAGTGATTTGCCCACACGAAACTCTGCATCCCCATTACCAGTCTTTGCCAGGCTCCACCGGCTTCCAATTAAGCAAATGGATCAATTTCAAGATCCTCTCACTTGTTTTCAAATCCCTTCATTTCCTCATATCACCCTAATATCTGACCTGCGTACCCCCAATCTGTTTGTCCCTCGTGCCCTCCGTTCCATCATCGGTGGCCGTGCCTTCAGCCACTACACCCCGAAACGTTGGAAGTCTCTTCCTCAATCCCTCCACTTTGCCCCCCTCCATCCCACTTTGAGCCCTTCCCTATCCTGAAACAATGATTCTCCAGCGCCTTGGGACGTCCTCCTGATGTGAAAGGCGCTTTACAAGTGTCATTTTGTTGTTGTTCCTTCCTGTCACCTCACGTCCCCCTGGCTTGTTATCAGACTTTGTCACTGAAAAGCACTCTGGGAATGCTACCCCACGTGAAGGGGGCATGTTGTTGTTGTAATGGAGCAGACAACAGGAGGGATGTTGCACTTTAAAGACCGATATTGTTAAGGTTGATATTGAACTCATCCTGTCTACCTATTCAGTGATATATGTGATATTAAGCTGTGGGGACAGGATCTTTGATGACTTATGTGGACGATGATTTCATTCGGGTGTGAAGATGATTCCAGTAAGGCAATTCTTACGTCTGATAACCTCCACGATACCGCTGAATCTAAATAGGTTTCCCAAGTGAAGCAGTCAGAAGATGTCCTTCTAATCCTAATCCATCCTGTATCAACCCTGGAAAACTGCAGACTCGGCTGGCTCAGGAACTGGACAACCAAGATCGCATGTTTTGAGTGCCGGCTTGATTCCGACATTTCATTCCCAAATAGGTCACCTTGGAGCCGGTTCACTCAGCCAAATACATCACCTTGGGGGCCACTTATTTTAGTTTAAGGCAACTTACAAACAAGCACGGTCCAAAGGTGAGAAATAAAAAACATAAATCAACACTTTGAAAATAATTGTGCGGGTGTGACCGGTTTGTTCAGTTCCTCAGAAAACTGATGCAAAAAACACGAGTCGCTCAGCCTTGAACTAGATTACAACATAGTTTGTTGGAGCAGTTCTATAATATAAAGGCAGGTTAAGTGTACTTGCGGCGAAACTAATCAACAGTCGTACTCACTCTCACAGTTTCTCCGCCAGCTTCTGGTGTGAAAGACCACGAGACTGATGTAGATGCTCCAATTATTGACGTAGACTTGAATGTACACGACAATGTGACATTGGTTCCATTTTCAACAATCATTTCAGATGTGGTGTAAATTTCAACGCCAGACACGGAACCGCACACTGAAAGAAATGGGCAGGAAGACACAGAATAAGTTCTAGTGAAAAATGGCTACTAAAGTTCATTTTGCAGAAAGCATTGGCCACTTTTATTATGATTGTGCCATTAATCTTCAATTGTATTATTGTCATTATACACCATTCCGTTTTTGAACATTTTCTTTTTGGAAAGTTCTTTCTTTCCCCTACTTATTCTGTGCAGCATCATGCCACTTACCAATACAGTAAAACTCACATAAGTTGTATCATCAGTCAAGACCACAACATAACAAGACCACAACAGGACCCTACGCAAAGTCAAGTGTTGCAGGCAAACTGTACAAGTCGTATAAAACGTGATTTAATCAATAATCTACACGGCATATTGGTAATTCAATACAGCCAGTAAGTGTACATGCAGTGACAGGTCAAGACTACATTTCCTGTAATTCAATAAAGTCTTGACCCGTCGCCACAAGCACACTTACCAGGAAGCTTTAGAATCGCATTGAATTGCGGGAAAGTACTTCTGCGCACGAGTCGACAGATCTGGAGTCACGGACACTTGCTGGGATTCAATGCAGCTGGCCGGTAAGCGCGCATGTGTCGATCCATCAACACATAATTTATTGTACAATTAAATGCAGCCACCAAGTGTCAGAGGAACAGAGGACAGGCGTTACGAGTTAAAGGTGATTAATACGAGCGGTGAGAAAAACTCTAAGGTTTTTTTTAGGAAACTGAATGAGACTCGGGTGGATGTACGACTTAGGCAGTTGTACAATTTATAAAGATGAGACTTGTGCAAGTTTTATTGTGTAAACTAGGGTCCGTCGATATCGAAATTTTCCGATATCGATTTGCCCATATCGATGTTGCGTTTTTTTTTTGTCCTGCGCATGCGCGTGCATTCGGGGTGCACAAGTTGAAAAAGTCTGCATCATACCGATATATAGCCGGACACGATATACCGATATTTTTTTCATATTGAATTTTTCGATATATTTTAAATTCTGATATTGGCATATCGATATGAAAATTATATCTATATAACCGATATATCGCCGGACCCTAGTGTAAACCCATCAATATTAAGGCTTCCTCTTCGGTGGTCAAGTTCATTTAAGCTCACATAATTGTTTTTGCTCAACTGGGAACAATATTTTTTTAAAAAAACGACTTTGGGAACTAATCCTTCTTCAAATAATTAATTAACTGAACCATTCTCAATGGTGTCATACAAGTGCAAATTGTTATTGTAATATTAAAAGAAGAGAAAAATCCAGCAACAAGGAGGTGTGTTCCGAACTGCTGAGATTATAGGTGCCTGAGTAAAAATTCACGAGTTGCTAAAATAAATGTGGTATGACTCAGTTAAACACATTTTGTGGGCTTGGACAGATAATGAACAATGAACGCAAACATATTAAATTCTACTTTAAGGCTATTAACAAAACGCCAACCAGCATCCAAAATAGTTCATGTGAGTGCTGTGATTTTGAGAGGCAGAGGTTCTAGATCAGGTAAAGGAGCTGAGATCCCACAAGGCAGATGAACAATTCCTACAGTACTTAGAGGAAAGAGAGCAGATTTATTATGCACTTAGACAACTTAGGGCTAATGAACACTTGGGAGGTTCTTCAGGACTCGGGAAAATACTTAAGGGCGATAGATCCACACTGGCACTTTAATAATCCTTTCATATCAGGAGGACACCAGAAAGCACTACACAGGCTTGGTAAGGAATAAAGACTGTATTTTGCCCCTATTTAACTTTAGATCCGTAAGTATGAGCTAAAAAATAGGAAAATCCTGACAGATGGAATCATCAGAAGCACAGATCTCCTGTGTGAAAATAACCTTCTAAATAAAAGCGTCAGAGGGGATAGATGGTCTAACCAACCTCACACTTCACACATCTCTGTGAAAAGAAATTAGTTGGTTGGTCTACAAGTATGAATAGTAGCTTATGTTAGTTTTCCCAGCCTGGCTCACTCTCAGTTTGCAAGACATCGTTGTGTGCAAACTGGCTGCACCATTCACTGACAAATATACAAGTCATTAAACTTCACGATAAAATCTTGAAGTGCTTCAACAAAGCACAATATCAAACTAGGCTCTAAATCATACTAGGCACTATATCAAATGCGAGGATTATTATTAAACCTTTGGACAGATGTTCCATAATCAACAATGGGAAAATCACTGTATTAGGCAGCCAAGTAACCACCTGCTGCCTATCCACATATCTGCATCTTCATTGTCATCACAAGAATAGATTGTTTTCAATACTGGACTATCCTTCCCAGCTCCAGTCCAGAAGGTTCAACTGATTCAGATCACAAACTCGATTTTGATGGACAGTCCAAGCTCTCGAGTCTAAAACACACCACTAACCGTGCAAAGCTGACTGTCTCACACACCACCAACCGTGCAAAGCTGACTGTCTCAGTATCTTTGTGGAGTTCTGTGGCTCAGTGTTTATACAGCACTTGCCTGACAAGCGAGAGACCTGGGTGTTATTCCAGGCAGGGCGAAACTTTGGGCAAGTTTCCTTACTCCACACGCCCAATAATAGACCCGCAAGAAAAAAAAGACAATAATAAATTGGTCAATTCAATCCATAACTGTTTTGTGGGATGTTACTGTGCGCAATTCGCTGCCGCTTTTCACCCACAGATATAGTCAGTTCACTTTACAGTATTTTCCCTGAAGCGCTTTGAGACATCTAGAAGATGTGGAAAAAACGCTATATCGAACAAGGATTATTATTATTACCTCAGAGCAACAACTGTTCTTCAAGTCACAACAAAGGTTCACCTCACCCTAGTTTTGCAAACTTCTGCTGTTCTATATTCTCACCCGTACCTATCAGTCTATTGGCTGGTGAACTGCTCCTCCTTGTTCACCATGCGATGGTATCTTTCAGCACCATCAGCCCAGTTCGGGGGAGCTCTTTCCCTCAACCACTCTGCCCTACTGTCAAAAACATCTCTGTAACAACAACTCAGGTAAACAAATTTCAATCGCATTTGCCTGCTGCGTGCAAAGGATGCGTCTAGAATTCCTGAAATATTTTTAAATATTTTTAAAAATATTAACTTACAGGTAGACTGTAAGTTAATATTTTTAACTTATGCCAATACCAATGGTAGACTACCAAGCCAGTCAGGAACCTTGGTGTCTTGTTCAATCCTCAACTGTCTTTTCTCCCACATATCCATTCCATGACCCGCTCTGCCTTCCCTCACCTCCGCATCAATGCCTGACTCTGCCAGCCCTTAGAGTGCTGAAGCTCTTATTCCTGCCTTCATTGCATCCAGGCTCGACTATGCCAATGCCTTACTTGTCAGCCTCCCCAATTCCCCCTCCACAGGCTGCAGATCATCCAGAACTCTGCAGCCTGTGTCCTCTCCTGCACCAAGCTCCACGGCTCTATAACCCCCATTTTCACCCTACTTCACTGGCTTCCCATCACTCAGATGATTCAATTCAAGGTCCTTACTTTCAAAGCCCTCCATGGTTTTGCCTCACACCTACCTTCTAAACCCCTACCAATCTGTCTGCTCCGTCCCACCATCAGCAGGTGAGCCTTCAGCCACTCTGCCCCAACCTTTGGAATTCCATCCACACCTTGCCCCCTCTCCAAGCCTCCTTGAACTCCCACCTCAACAACATCCTCTTTGACCCATCCATCGGTCAGCCCCCTTCTCCTCCCCTGTGTCCCAACTCAAGTCTGAAACACTGACTGTCCAGCCTTGGGACACACTCCTGACTTGAAAGGCATGATACAAATGTAATTTTGTTGTTACATAAAAAGTGGTGTGTATATATATATAAAATATATATATGTGAAAAGTAGTTGGTAATCTTTGATATATTTGCTAATCTTTGCTCAGGCGGTGATCAATGCCAATACCAATGATAGTCAACAGAGCAATGGGTTACGAAGAAGATAATAGTGAACCTTCCATGCACTTTTCAAGTTTTCCAGACTTCTCAAAGCACTTCACGGAATATAACCGAACAGTGAATTGACTAAATATTTGCAGGCAAAGCATGGCAGCCAATTGCACACAGAAGTGTCCCACAAACAGTCGTGATTTGAGTGACCAAATTTTGATTGTTTTTTTTCTTGAGGGATTATCAACCCCAGAATAGCAATCCTGCAATTGACTAATAACCGAGCTCAACATTTCACCACGCCTGGAATACATACAACCCAGGGTCTCTTGCTTGCGAGACAAGTGCGCTAACCAAGATGAGTGAAACCAGGACATTGAAATAATTTGAGAAATAGCATCATGCTGCAATGAGAAAATAGTGGGGTTTCTATCTGGAAGGCTGAGATCAAATGAGTCAGAGAGCTTCCATCATCGAAAACAACCTGATGTAAGTGACTAATATCTACAATATATCTTGTGTAATACATTGCGTGTTAGAACATGTATAGGTCTCGCCAGGAGAGCGGCAAACCACTGCATCGTGACCAACAATGATGGGATAAGATTTTTTTTCCTCACAAGAGCAGAAAAGCAACCAACTCATAAATACAATTGGATGAAAATATTTCATTTAATTCTGTTTTCGCCATTGCTTTGCTTTCCCCCACCCCAAATTAATTGATGAGCTCGTTCTTTATCCACTTCATAAACACTAAACTGGCAAAACAGTTTAAAACTAAATGACCCCTGGGACTGGGAGGCACGTTACTCTGGGAGGAGTTGTCACACTGGCACAAATTAATGTTTTGAGAAAAAAAACACACAAGAGTAGCCCCTGGGAAACAGAGGAATATGCTCTGAAACACACGAGAGAATATAGGCACCATTCTCGCTCTCTCCGTGATAAAACTTCAAACACTGCCGAAAAACAACCGCCACCCCCACCCCCTCCCACACCCGGTTACTGATAATACGGAAGTGATGGGAGAAGAGGGAAGAGAACTCAGCAGGCAATGGGGAAACAATACCAGAACTTGGCAGAAGCGAAGCGGGGAACACTCCAGGGGCTTTTTTGTGTGTTGCTACGGGCATCTTGCGCATCTCAAACACAGCTGGCCTTGCCTCTCACTCCAAACAGCAGGAGAGGCTGAACCGACGAGCCAGATTATGATATCATGAGTGGCCCGATAACATTACAGCCGTGGTGCCAAATAATACTATTATTGAAATACAGTAGTTCCAAACCAACAGCATCGTTTTGGGGGGAAAAAAAGTTAAAACGCATTGCGCAATAATAAAAGATGGCTCAGGCCAGAAAATCAACACTTTGGTTTAACTATTTCAGATCGCTTGCCGTTGACTATTTTAAGACTATAAAATCAGCTGATCACAGTACAGCTCAGTATCCAAATTTCCTTTGGAACTCCGTCCCGCAGTGCCTCCGCCTGATCCTCTCCATTGCCTCCTTCGAAACCCACCTCAGGAACCTCCTCTTCGATCACTCTTCTTCTCAGCCCTGCCCTCCTCCACCCTCTCCAATCTGGGCCCCCAGCGCGGTTCCAAAACACTGATTGTCCAGCACCTCGGGATGTCCTCCCAACCTGAAAAGCGCTATCCAAATGTAATTTTGTTGTTGCTGTTCCTTTCGATGACCTCAATTTTAAAAAGAAGACCAAGCCAAAGCTAAGAACATTTATCTAATGGGAATTCATGCAGAACTGTGGAATTTTTTTTGCAATTAGAAACTGGTTGAGCCAGCCAAGCTTATTTCACATAAGATAATTACAAGCCAATGGAGAGAGGAAACATTCATCCCATCAGTATGGGCTGGACACAAACACTGGCCCAGTGGGGAAAGCGTATTTTTGGTGTTTACTACTGTGTAGATACGAGTGAAAGAAAACAAAATATTGAATTTGGTTCCAACCAGGAATACATTGGCAGATGCTAAAGGAAATAAAGAGCGTGGAGCTACCCAACATCCTGTTATGCTTATCCACTGAGGAAAAAAAATTATTCGCTCTTTAATAAAGAACCCATCTAAAAGCATGTCTCCCCAAACCATTACAGAATGAACTCCCTTATCACATACATTAAACTGCCTTCTATGCCCAGAACTACATGGTATTTGAAATAAGGGCAAGTATAAAATAAGGATATGCTAACTATTGTTTCAGATCTTTATTTCATTCTCGGATCCCAAGTTAACATCAAGTTATCAAACTAATTCAAGATCCTGGTCCTCACATTTAAAGCCCTCCAAAACCTCACCGCATACTCCTATGCCCTTCCCAACCTGCCTGCCCCCTCCGCTGAGCAGGCTCTGGCCTGCTCCACATCTCCTGCCCCAACATTGGCGGGTGAGCCTTTAACCACTCTGCCCCCAACCTCTGGATCTCCATCCCAAAGTCCCTCCGCCTCACCCCCTCCATGACCTCCTTCAAGTCTCGCCTCAAAACTCTCCCACCGGCAACTCCTAATCCCCCCCTTCCTCATGATGTGAAAGGCGCTTTACAAATGTAATTTTGTTCTAATCGAATTAAAAGATTTTTCATTATCTCCACTGTTCAAAACAGCCATCCCATTTCACTCCCCTGCCCCCCAATACCCACCCTTCATCAGACCAGCGTAAGTCACAACACCTGAAAGGTAAATCTATCTGCATATCTTACAGGTGAAGAACAATGATTCTGGCTGTGCATTTCCTTGAGTTAAAATATAAGAAATAAAGTACATTGCACTTCTGAATGTCCTGAATGCTGGTACTGGAACAGTTTTGATCCTGGGGCCATTGAGTGCAATTTAGCAATAATAACCTTTGCATTTTGATATAGTGCTTTTCACATCTCTTAGACATCTCAAAGCACTTCACAGAACATACGGTAAAGTGAGTTGACTGTATACTTGTGGGCGAAATGAGGCAGCCAAATCGCGCAGAGCAGTGAGTCCCACACAAACAGTCTTGGATTGAAGAGACCAATTTTATTATTATTCTTTTGGAGGGATTATTATCAGGCGCGTGGAGTAAGAAAACTTGCCCAATGTCTCACCCCTGCGGCCTGGAATTGAACCAAGGTGCTCTGGCTCCTAAGACGAGAGCTCTAACCACCGAGCTACAGGAATCCGGCTACAGCAATGCCACAACACTGGAGGAAAAATATTAGGTGGAGTAGAAGGTACAGTATACTGTAGATGGGTGCAGCATCTTAATGATGCTGCCAGACAGTATTATTACTGGGTTAGGCTATTAGTGAACAGTGTATGTGGTGCCTGAGCTAGAATCCCAGCACTCAGCAGTATTTCTAGAAACATCACACATTTCCAAAGACCTGGATAACACATAGGATTTACAATATGTGTATGTGTGTGATGGGTGATGTGTGTGTGGGTGGTGGGGGAGGGGGAGAGGAAGGGAGAGTTTGGGTGGAGGGGGGGGGGAAGCGTGGAGGGGGGGGGGGGGGGGGGGGGGAAGGGTGGAGGGTAGGGGGGGGGGGGGAAGGGTAGAGGTGGAAGAAAGGAATAAAATTAACCATTGTCTATCCTGCAACACAGACAGACACAGAGAGAGCCCTCACCTCCCATTGTAAACCAACCCCTTTAATGTCTTACAATCAAAGGCTTCTTCTTAACCACACCACCATCTCACACACCCACAACAGGCAGGGAGAACCAGGGACACACACACAGCCCCCTCTACACACAGCTCCCTACACACCCTCCACACACAGCTCCCTACACACCCTCCACACACAGCCCCCTCTACACACAGCTCCCTACACACCCTCCACACACAGCTCCCTACACACCCTCCACACACAGCCCCCTCTACACACAGCTCCCTACACACCCTCCACACACAGCCCCCTCCACACACAGCCCCCTCTACACACAGCCCCCTCTACACACAGCTCCCTACACACCCTCCACACACAGCCCCCTCCACACACAGCCCCCTCTACACACAGCTCCCTACACACACAGCCCCCTCGACACAAACCCTCCACACACACAGCCCCCTAGACACAGCCCCCTCCACACACAGCCCCCCCACACACACAGCCCCCCCACACACACAGCCCCCCTCACACACAGCCCCCCTCACACACACAGCCCCCCCCACACACAGCCCCCCTCACACACAGCCCCCCTCCACACACAGCCCCCCCCACACACACAGCCCCCCTCACACACAGCCCCCCTCACACACAGCCCCCCCCACACACAGCCCCCCTCACACACAGCCCCCCTCACACACAGCCCCCCCACACACACAGCCCCCCCCCACACACAGCCCCCCCCACACACAGCCCCCCCCACACACAGCCCCCCTCACACACAGCCCCCCCCCACACACAGCCCCCCTCACACACAGCCCCCCCCCACACAGCCCCCACACACAGCCCCCCCCACACACAGCCCCCCCCCACACACAGCCCCCCTCACACACAGCCCCCCTCACACACAGCCCCCCCCCACACACAGCCCCCCTCACACACAGCCCCCTCACACACAGCCCCCTCACACACAGCCCCCCTCACACACTCTCCACACAGCCCCCCCCCCACACACAGCCCCCCCCCCACACACAGCCCCCCTCACACACTCTCCACACAGCCCCCCCCCCACACACAGCCCCCCCCCCACACACAGCCCCCACACAGCCCACACCCTCCCTCCCCACCCAGACAGACAGACGCCGCCCTGCTCTCCCCGCTGCCTTACCTGCCAACAGCAGCAACACAAAGCCATCCCCGGCCCTGAGGAGAAGCTGCTCCATCACCATCTCTCTCTCTCCCCCTCCCTCCCCCCCCTCTCTCTCTCTCTCCCCCCCCTCTCTCTCTCTCTCCCCCAGTGTCTGTCGCGCCTCACACCCCGGCCCCGCCCACTTCCGGGAGGGGAGAGGTCCCGCCCACCATCCGTCACCCCATTGGCTGTTACTGTGACGCCGTGACGCGATAACAGAGCCCCCCCTCACACACAGTATCTGACCCTCTACGGTTGGTCAGATCAGCCGTCAATCAGCCCTGCCGCCCCCGCCCCTCCCCCGCCCCTCCCCCGCCCTACCACCACAACAACAGTTTAGCCTAACAATAATAACTATAATAACCCTGGCATTTGATATCCCGGCTTTTCACATCTTATCGGCGTCTCAAAGCGCTTCACGGAATACGCTGTAAAGTAAATTGACTGTATTTATTTGTGGGCGAAACGCGGCATTTGTGGGTTCCCCCCCCACTCGCAAACAGTCGTGGATCGAAAATGACCTATTTTTTTATTATTGTTTGTTATTGTGTTTTTTTATATTATTAATATATAATGTGTATATACACGCACTCACTCACACACACATTGAGAAGTAGACAGCACACCGCACCGCACTGCACTGCGCTCCCCGACAGTCGAGGCTCGCAAGCCACCGGCTTCCGCAGTGAGCGTTTAACACTGACACACGACAACAAGAAAAAACCCATCTATTCATAAACCACGGTGATGTTGCAACCCCGTGCTCTCTCCCTTGATCACGGAGTATTATCCGATTTCAATAAGACAGGCTGCAATGATAGCACAATCAGCCAAAGCACTTTCATAAAATCACAATCCAGCTCATTACTTCCCTCTGTTGATATCTGCCGAACACTTGGCGATTTGGGAATTTTTGCTTCACTCTGTCCACCCTGGCTGTGATTCTCATCATTCCCACAGGTAACTGAATTGCAGATACAGTAAAAGCCTGTTTATCAGGCACCCTCGGGACCTGGCAAATGCCGGTTAAAATAGCACGTGCCGGATATTCGGCCGAAAACGCAAAAAAAGTCATGCATTTTTCCGGATAAATTCCGGCTAATCGAATGTGGACCTTTTTTTTTTGCGATGCCGGTTATACGGAAGTTACGGTTGATTGGGTGCTGGATAAACAGGCTTTTACTGTACCAAGCTGATCAAAATGCTTTTTTAAAATGAGAACCAAATCTTAAGTACATCTGGAGTTAGGAGCACTGACTCCCAACTTCACATGCACAAAATCCCCACCCCAAATCACATGTTTTGTTTTCGATCTAAATTGGTAGAAAACTAAGAACGAATCTCCTATTATAATAACAGCAGAATCTCCTATTATACTGTCAAATGAAAAATCATAATTTATAATTTACCTGAAATTTCTACACCTTAATGTTACAATATTTTTCTTGTTTCTTGTAATAAAATACAGTTCTCTGTAATGTAAAATATTTTACATTTAGCATACAATATAGTTGCTAATAACGTATAACAATATACGATGTGCACTATTTTTGTGTTTTAATGTGGACATTTCACATGAGTAAGTGAAAGGGATTCGAGTCGTGTAAGTTTTATTTTTGGATGCAACGTGGCAAAGGAACCAGAAGACATTGGTTCAGAATTGCAAAGGGCAACTTCAGGATGGACCTCAGGAAGTATTTACTTTATTGAAACAAAAAAAAGCAGTTTGATATAGTGCTGGGAATGGACTACGCTTCTGGAAAGACGAGAACAAATTGGCCGAAGGGTCTTCTTCCAACTAAACCTATCTTGTGAGTACAACAACAACAACAACAACATCAACAACTTGCACATATATAATGCCCTCCACACAGGGTAGCATCTCAAAGTGACCCAAAAGGTGGCAGAGGGAGCCTGACTCCGAGCCGGTCGAAACAGAATTTCTTGGTAAGCACTTGTAGGGATTGGGATAGAAGTGCTCCTGCGTGGGTATGTATTGTAGGAGCTGAAGGGAGGTTTACTCGGCAGGGTGAATTATTTTTCAATACAGTGCAATATTATCAAATTTCCCAATAACGTGACAAAATAGTTTACTGGTCATACAGATACTTTGTACTTTTTTTATCCGTTTGATAATACACACACGTGCTTCAACTGTTAATAGTAAGTAATGATCCTTGCATTTGCTATAGCGCCTTAATCACATCTTTCAGACGTCTCAAAGCGCTTCGCAGAATAGACTGCAAAGTGTAAATTGGCTGTACATTCGTGGGCGAAACAAGGTGTTTGTGGTTTGCTGTTTTTGTGATTTGCGCAGCATTTCCTCAATTGAAGTATAGAATTTAAGCCACAGAGCTTAAATTCAGTGTTTGGCTTATACAATTGTGTTGGGTTTTTTGATGTACTTTGGTGTTTTTTTTAATACTGATTTCCAGATGGGAACATACTTGTGGTTTTGGCAGGCCACTGCCGGTCGATCGTAGCCTAACCACAGACCGGTCGGTGTAAAGTGATTCAAACTCACCTTCTCTGAGAGCGCACGGATCGGGTGAGTCTGAATTAATTCTTGTTAAGAACTCGGTAAGGAGATCAGTCACGACTGTTACTAAGCACAATTCATCCACAAGACTGGTTTTGCGAAGCTCCTTCGCTGGGAGTTCTGTCGCTCGTGTGGTTTGATTTGTCATTTCACTCCCACAAACCAGTTCGATTTGATTCCTTCAATGAACCCGTAGGATAGGAACGAGGAGTGGTGTGTTCTCTAAACTTATTTGTCAACCGTTTCCTGTTTTACGGCTGAACATTCCTGCCCACCGTGGACGCTTAATGAAAAATAACAAGGGAAGCAAATTTAGGGGTTAAAAAACACCTCCCCCCACAACCCCACCCCCAAAAACAAGAATGATTAACAACATTATTGACGTTCAGTAACAGTAACACGGGGGGAGTGTGGGGGGTGAGGGGTAATCAGATATAATTCAACCGAAAGGGGTTGGGAGGTACTGTAATAACAAATACAATTTAGTTGAACGCAATAAATCGGACAGTTGAATGCTTGGACTGTGTGTGTGTGTGTGTGTGTGTGTGTGTGTGTGTGTGTGTGTGTTGGGGGGAAACACACACGTGCTTTACTGTCTACTGTGTTTCACCGATGAAAAATACACACAGTCACTCCGCTTCAGTTCACGGTGTATTTAGTGTGAAACGCTTTCACGGCAGCGTCTCGGTGTTGCAGTGACGAGCGAGGCACTCGTCAGGGATTCACCACATTGTGATATTATTAGAATATTATTCTATTAACATATTATATTTATATTATGTTATAATATTATTATTAGACTTGTATTATATTTATATTATTGTATCAGTTTCTCTGCTCCCACCCTATGGAATGCCATCCCTCAATCCTCCGTTTTGTTTCTTCCCTTTCCTCTTTCAAGGCCGGTTTGAAGACTTTCCTCTTCGACCGTGCCTTTTGTTCCCCCCTGAATTTTTCGACCTCCACTACGTGTTGCACCCCTTCCCGAACACTCCCCTCCCAGCTCGGGTCACACGCCTCCTGTGCAGCGCCTTGGGACGTCCTCCCGACGTGAAAGGCGCTTTATAAGTGTAATTTGTTGTTGTTGTTATTATTATATTTCTATTATATTATATATTGATAAAAATATATGAAATGCAATGATGATGAGGATACAGAGAGAGAGAGAGAGAGACAGCCCCAGCCATTATTATAATATTGATATTATATTGATGTTATTATTATTATTAAATTGCTTTTTTTCACGGCTTGCAGACTCTTACTCAAAGCGCGTCACAGAACGGACTGTAAAGCGAATCGACTGTATACGACTGTGGGCGAAACATGGCAGCCGATTGTGCACAACATTGTGCGCGTCCCCCCCCTCCACCACACACACCCACACACACACCCCCCCACACACCCCCCCACACCCCCCCCCACACACACCCCCACACACCCCCCCACACACCCCCCCACACACCCCCCCACACACACCCACACACACCCCCACACACACACCCACACACACCCCCACACACACACCCCCACACACCCCCACACACACCCCCACACACCCCCCCACACACCCCCACACACACCCCCACACACCCCCACACACACCCCCACACACCCCCCCACACACCCCCCCCACACCCCCCCCCACACACACCCCCACACACCCCCCCACACACCCCCCCACACACCCCCCCACACACACCCACACACACCCCCACACACACACCCACACACACCCCCACACACACACCCCCACACACCCCCACACACACCCCCACACACCCCCACACACCCCCCCACACACCCCCCCACACACACACCCACACCCACACACACAGCCACACACACCCCCACACACACACCCACACACACCCCCACACACACAGCCACACACACACCCACACACACAGCCACACACACACCCCCACACACACCCCCACACACACCCCCACACACACAGCCACACCCCCCCCCACACACACACCCACACCCCCCCCCACACCCCCCCCCACACCCACACACACCCACACACACACACCCACACACACACCCCCACACACACACCCCCACACACACACCCACACACACAGCCGCGGAGCCATTGAAAATTAATTGACCAATTAATTATATATATATATATGTGTGAGTGAGTGAGTGAGTGTGTGAGTGAGTGAGTGTGTGTGAGTGAGTGAGTGTGT
>CM068745.1:84927472-84931148 GCA_035084275.1 Hydrolagus colliei | reverse complement strand
TCCACATTGTGATATTATTAGAATATTATTCTATTAACATATTATATTTATATATGTTATAATATTATTATTAGACTTGTATTATATTTATATTATTGTATCAGTTTCTCTGCTCCCACCCTATGGAATGCCATCCCTCAATCCCTCCGTTTTGTTTCTTCCCTTTCCTCTTTCAAGGCCGGTTTGAAGACTTTCCTCTTCGACCGTGCCTTTTGTTCCCCCCTGAATTTTTCGACCTCCACTACGTGTTTGCACCCCTTCCCGAACACTCCCCTCCCAGCTCGGGTCACACGCCTCCTGTGCAGCGCTTGGACGTCCTCCCGACGTGAAAGGCGCTTTATAAGTGTAATTTGTTTGTTGTTGTTATTATTATATTTCTATTATATTATATATTGATAAAAATATATGAAATGCAATGATGATGAGGATACAGAGAGAGAGAGAGAGACAGCCCCAGCCATTATTATAATATTGATATTATATTGATGTTATTATTATTATTAAATTGCTTTTTTTCACGGCTTGCAGACTCTTACTCAAAGCGCGTCACAGAACGGACTGTAAAGCGAATCGACTGTATACCGACTGTGGGCGAAACATGGCAGCCGATTGTGCACAACATTGTGCGCGTCCCCCCCCTCCACCACACACACCCACACACACACCCCCCCCACACACCCCCCCACACCCCCCCCCACACACACCCCCACACACCCCCCCACACACCCCCCACACACCCCCCCACACACACCCACACACACCCCCACACACACACCCACACACACCCCCACACACACACCCCCACACACCCCCACACACACCCCCACACACCCCCCCACACACCCCCACACACACCCCACACACCCCCACACACACCCCCACACACCCCCCCACACACCCCCCCACACCCCCCCCCACACACACCCCCACACACCCCCCCACACACCCCCCCACACACCCCCCCACACACACCCACACACACCCCCACACACACACCCACACACACCCCCACACACACACCCCCACACACCCCCACACACACCCCCACACACCCCCACACACCCCCCCACACACCCCCCACACACACACCCACACCCACACACACAGCCACACACACCCCCACACACACACCCACACACACCCCCACACACACAGCCACACACACACCCACACACACAGCCACACACACACCCCCACACACACCCCCACACACACCCCCACACACACAGCCACACCCCCCCCCACACACACACCCACACCCCCCCCCCACACCCCCCCCCCACACCCACACACACCCACACACACACACCCACACACACACCCCCACACACACACCCCCACACACACACCCACACACACAGCCGCGGAGCCATTGAAAATTAATTGACCAATTAATTATATATATATATATGTGTGAGTGAGTGAGTGAGTGTGTGAGTGAGTGAGTGTGTGAGTGAGTGGATGTGTGAGTGAGTGAGTGTGTGAGTGAGTGAGTGTGTTGTGAGTGAGCGAGTGAGTGAGTGTGAGTGAGTGAGTGTGAGTGTGAGTGAGTGAGTGTGAGTGAGTGAGTGTGAGTGAGTGAGTGTGAGTGTGAGTGAGTGAGTGTGAGTGTGTGAGTGAGTGAGTGAGTGTGTGAGTGAGTGAGTGTGTGAGTGAGTGAGTGTGTGAGTGAGTGAGTGTGTGAGTGAGCGAGTGAGTGAGTGAGTGTGAGTGAGTGAGTAGTGAGTGAGTGAGTGTAGAGTGAGTGTGAGTGAGTGAGTGAGTGAGTGAGCGCGAGAGTGATTGAGTGAGTGAGTGAGTAGTGTGTAGTGTGAGTGAGTCGTGATTGAGTGAGTGTGTGACGTGAGTAGTGAGTGTGTGTAGTGAGTGAGTGTGTGTTGAGTGAGTGAGTGTGTGAGTGAGTGTGTGAGTGTATTTGTGAGCTGATCGTGTTAGTGAGTGAGTGTTGATAGAGTCGTGTGAGTGAGCTATGAGATGAGCTGAGTGAGAGTGAGTGAGTCGAGTGTGTGAGAGAGTGTGTGAGTGAGTGAGTTAGTGAGTGTGAGTGATGTGTGAGTGAGTCTGTGAGTGAGTGAGTGAGTGTGATTGAGTGAGTGAGCTGAGTGTGAGTGATGTGAGTGTGAGAAGTTGAGTGAGTGAGTGAGTGATGTGTATTGAGTGAGTGAGTGAGTGAGTCGAGTGAGTGAGTGTAGTGAGTGATGAGTGTGTGAGTCTAGTGAGTGTTGATGAGTGCTGAGTGTGTCGAGTGAGTGAGTAGTGTGTGTGTGAGTGGTGAGTGAGTGTGTGAGTGAGTGAGTGTGAGTGAGTCGTGTGTGTGTGAGTGTGCTGAGTGAGTGAGTGAGTGAGTGATGTGAGTGTTGTGAGTGAGTGAGTGTGTGAGTGAGTGAGTGAGTGAGTGGAGTGGTGAGTGAGTGTGAGAGTGTGAGTGAGTGTGTGAGTGAGTGTGAGTGAAGTGAGTGTTTGTGAGTGAGTGAGTGATGTGAGTAGTGAGTGAGTAGTGAGTGATGAGTGTAGTGAGTGTGAGTGAGTGAGTGTGAGTGAGAGTGTGAGTGAGTGAGTGAGTGAGTGCTTGTGAGTGAGTATCTAGAGAGATGTGTGAGTGTGTGAGTGAGTGAGTGTGAGAGTGAGAGTGTGAGTGAGTGTAGTGATGAGTGCGAGTCGTGAGTGAGTGAGTGTGTGAGTGAGTGTCGTGAGTGAGTGTGTGATCGTGAGATAGCTGAGTGTGTGAGTGTGTGAGTGAGTGAGTGTGTGAGTGAGTGAGTGAGTGAGTGTGAGTGAGTGAGTGAGGTGTGAGTGAGTGAGTGTTGCTGATTGAGCTGTGTTAGTGAGTGAGTGAGTGAGTGTGTGAGTGTAGTGAGTGTGTGAGTGTGTGTGTGAGTGAGGTGTGTGAGTGAGTGAGTGAGTGTGAGTGTTGTGTGTGTGATGTGATGGTGTGTGTGTGAGTGGTGAGTGAGTGAGTGAGTGTAGAGTGAGTGAGTGAGTGTGTGAGTGAGTGAGTGAGTGAGTGAGTGAGTGAGTGAGTGAGTGAGTGAGTGAGTGATGCGTGTGAGTGAGTGAGTGAGTGTGAGTGAGTGAGTGAGTGAGTGTAGTGTGTGAGTGAGTGAGTGTGTGAGTGAGTGAGTTGAGTGAGTGTGTGCGTGAGTGTGTGAGTGAGTGTGTGTGTGAGTGAGTGTGTGAGCGAGTGTGTGAGTGAGTGAGTGAGTGAGTGTGTAGTGAGAGTGTGATAGAGTGCGAGTGCTGAGTGAGTGAGTGTGTGAGTGAGTGCTGAGTGTGAGTGAGTGAGTGATGTGAGAGTGCTGTGAGTGTGAGAGTGAGTGCTGTGAGAGTGAGTGAGCTGTGTAGTGTGAGTTGAGTGTGCTGAGTGAGTGAGCTGAGTGTGTGAGTGAGTGTCGAGTCGAGTTGAGTGCGAGTGAGTGAGTGCGTGCGTGAGTGAGTCGAGTGAGTGAGTGTGTGAGGTGAGTGAGCTGAGTGTGCGTGAGATGCTAGTGAGTGAGCTGAGTGTGTGAGTGAGCGTGAGCTGAGAGAGTGAGTGAGTTGTCTATTGGGTGACAAGTGAGGGTGGGTGGGGGGTAGCGCGCGCTAGAACGAGTCGACCCCCCCTAGTCCGCCCAACCGCCCGCCCCTGGCCCCCCCCCCATCCGAATCCGGACGCACCCTGCCCCCCCCCACTAACCCC